>CM038793.1:177751991-177869697 GCA_021764765.1 Vicia sativa | reverse complement strand
GTTTTCTTGATGAATCATGATCAACCCTTGATCAAATGATGAATGTCACTTCAAAATGAGGATGTTGACCAAAAATCGAGAAGTTTTGGTATGTATTGACCTGATTGACTTTTGTCAATACACAGATTTTTGACCATGAACATTGCGAAACTTGACTTGCATGAGGCTTGAAACTTGACATGGAGAATCTTTGAAGCATATGAGGAGGCATGAAGGCCATTGGAGATGTTGGAAATCCATCTTGACTTGGGAGATACAAACCACTAGTTTGGGTTGATTGTACAGGAGGTTTGTCGATCGACTCTTGAGGAATCCTTGAGTATGGATGTAAAATCTCTTGAGTAAATGGAGGGCAAATTTTGGGGTATGACAGTTCGTAAGCACAAGCAGCTTGTCGGTGGTTTCGACTTACTCGTAGTTCTCCCTTGCGTAGCCACCCGATGGTCGTGGGTTCACTCTCCCGAAGACAATTTTTTTCAAACATTTCATTTTTCTTCATTTTTCTTACAAACTTTCACATTTTTTAACCAATCAAAACTCCTCATTTGAGGTGATTTTTTACACTTGTCAATAAATGTATCTATTTCATACGATTATGTTTTAATCGGGCGAAAGCAGCGTTTTGACACTTTTCAAAACACCTCTAAGGGTGAATTTTCAAACTTCGACTTAGATTCTTTTCAAAACTTCTCATAAATGAACCTCACATTTCAAAACACTTTAAAATCATTTCTTCAAAACTTTTTATCAAACTTACATCTTTTTACCATGATCGATCCGATTTAAGCGATAAAACCGAATTCGTTTTCTTTGAATTTCTGATCGATCATGGGCCTCCTCAGATGTAAGTCCCATAACATTCTTGCATGTACATAATATTTCTTTTTACATATCAAACTCTCTTGATACATACAATTTTATCATGCATAACACGAGATACTTTTATACTCAATCAGACAAACTTGATCGTTTGTTTCTTCCTTGTGTATAACGAACATTCTTTTATGTACATGCATATTTTTCCTTGTACATATCAAAAATTCATTTATACCAATCTTTATGCGTACATAATACAAATACTTTTCACGGATAAAATTGATCGTTTGTTTCCGTTTCATCTGTATACTGAATACCATTGGTATTGAAAGGAGCATTATTCCACTGTGAAGCGCTTTCAATGATGGCTCCCTTATATGGTCTGACCCTCATGTACATCCATCTTTATGCTGTACATAAATACTCGTTCATTATACTTCCTTGTACACATTCAAACTTATAAATAATCAAGTTATGCTCGTTTTAACGTTCATTTCATAAACACTTGTTTATATTTCAAATCATAAACTTTTGTAAATAAACATCATGCATTGTTTATATTTCCTTAAAATCATGTGAATACATATCATTACACACTTATTTATACAATTGTCTAATTATAACATAACAATTAGTCAACCAATAGGTTCCCCACGTTGTAGCTCTGCTTGGACTTTATACAAGATAATTCATCCCGGCATGAGTTTAGCCTCAGCTTGGGCTTTATACAAGATAACTCTCCCCCCAGAGTTTAGCCTCCTCTTAGGCTTCATAAAACTCATTCATCGAGTTTAGCCTCCGCTTAGGCTTCATATAAGACAACACTCCTGTTGAGTCGGCCTCCTCTTGGGCTTCGTTCGAAAAGAACTCCTCATTGAGTTTAGCCTTCTCTTGGGCATCATTACAAGAAGAGACTAGGAAATCTCTAACAGCCTCCTATTGGGCTTCCAATACAAAGAATCACCAGCTAAGATAGAACCCTAAGGTATAATTTCCGGTGAAATTGCTCTTAATTCCAAAAGGATGGTTTCGGTGAAATCCTTTTAAAACAACCGATACATACCTATAGCTTCCTCTTGAGCTTCATACAAGGACCCTCGATGACCCTCGGAATGCCTCCTCTTGGGCTTACTACAAGGACCCATGGGCTTCTTAAAAGCATCCCTAATCCAATCAATTTCTCCTCGAGATTTAGGCGTTTATCATCTCTATGGAAGAAGTATCTCATCTATCACATCACATACGAGTCAAAAACTTTCAAACTCTTTTCAAACAAAAACATCTCTTAATTGTAAGTGGTAGCAGCTTGTACCTCAAACAAAACACCCAATGCTTCTGATTAAAGATTCAATCTTTTCAAACATCTTTCTTAAACATGTGAGTGGTAGCACTTGTACACTCGAAGCAAAACAGGATAGCTTACGATGAAAGATTTTTATCGGACAAACTTTTTCAAAATGTATGTGATGAAATAGATTAGATACATTTTCATAAGATGACATTTATGCTCTTACTAACATCCGTTGCTTTCCACTAGCATAAGTGGGAACTACGATTACTCGACTTTCTCACATCCTTTTGAGAATCGTAGGCCTGAGTCTCATCCTTCTTGAGCAAAATTTCTTTCTTCCTCGGACCAAACAAACCATAGATCCTGTAGATCCGAGCTACAAATGCTCTGATTCCCACTAGGGGATATGTGTCACGAAGATCCACGGATCTTTGCGAGCACTAATAACAAACACTAGGATCCCACATAATCTATCTTTCTTAAAATCCCAAAGGCTTTCCCAATCATAGAAATAGCAATTAAAACACGAACATATCAAACATATTCATATATAAAGCTATAGATAACTATATATATTTAGGGTGCTCCATCTATTCCTTTATATAACAATCCCCCTTACCGGAATCTCCCCGATGCGTTGCGTCTAGTTTGCGCTGAGTCGTTCGCGTATCAAAATCAATTGAGGGTATTCTTGACTTTCCCTTTTTCATAATCATTAAATCATTTTCTTGTGTTGAAAATAATAAAGCTTGATGCTCATGACATCTTTATAAACAAATCAAAAGAATGCGTCGTTTCGAGCGGAGAATTCGATTCATATTCGAATCCTCTGTAATCTGTGACGGAAAAATGGCGACTCTGCTTTGAAGTCTGTTGAAACTTTGATTTTCAAAAAAATGTGACTACTGCTCAAGAGCACCAAGCTTTTGTTTTCAAAAAAAGGAGATAAGCTTTCATATATGCATATACTGTTTTCTTTATTGTGTGTTCGCGATTTCATCGATGGAAAGAAATCCTAACGGGTTTAAGAAACATTTTTAAGATCTAGGTGGGGTATTAATCGTAGAAGTCTCGATGCTTACGAAGTTAATATCCCTCTCTCGGTGGAGGTTGTCTTGGGTATTAGTGTTTATAGTATTGCGAAGATATTTTCTTTGTCAAGGAACTTGAAGAGTTGGTTGTAGAACACATACATCAGCCATTTAGGATGTAGTCACGAGAGAGATTATTGAGTAAGCCTAGGTAGTGTCATGCGAGATTCTCTTGAAAAATATTATTGGACCATCGGTATTCAACAAATCCGATAATATTTCAAGAGAGTGTTGAGCTTGTATTATCGATAAACCGTTTCACGGTGAATAAGCCCTAGAACTTAACCCGTTGATTCTTATCGTTGGCTTCATGCCGTGACTTGACGCTTGCGTGTGTATAACTACTAACCATGTTTGCCACATTCATTCATTCATTCAAACAAAAAAACTTCATTTCTCTTCCATTTCCAAAATTTAGAGATTTTTCTTTGTAAATATTTTAGGTTAGAGTGATGGGCGTGGAGAAGATTCACCAAGAGATGGGTTTAGAATTCACGATGTAGGAAAGTTGAAAGAGTTAGCATCTTTGGTAGAAGATCCTCGGATTCGAGCAGCTGGAACTCTTTTGCTCTTACGAACAACTAACGTTGATGAAGGACTTCTCAAAACTTTCGTTCGGTTTCTGATCCGGTCCATCGCTATTTCACTTTCCACGATTATCGATTGATTACACTTTGGAAAATGCAGCGCATATCCTAGGTATCTCGATGTCGGACAAAGTGCCTTTCAATGGTTTGGAAGCCATTCCTAAGTCACCGATCATTAGCGATGACTCATAAAGAAATCGAGATAGACAAAACCTAACTACGGAGGAAAACTCTTAGGACTAACTTCAAAGTTCCTAATGGAAAGGCTCTTAAATTCTGCAGTGGTAGTATGGTAGCCTTGCTATTTTAGCTTTACTCCTCTATGGATTGGTGTTGTTTCCCACGTCCCAAATTTCGTTGATATTAGCCATAAGGATCTTTGATTGGAAATCCGTTCCCTCTACTTGGTGACACGTCGTCTCCATTCATCATAGGAATCGTCGAGGCGGAACTATCATGTGTTGTGTACCTCTGTTTTCAAATGGATTACCTCACACTTGCCTAAATCTCCTATCTTCCGAAAACAAAGGCGAGTGGCATTGGTCAAGAAGACTCATGTCTCTTACAGCAGCGATATCCATTGGTATACCTTGGCGGACAATGAGATGGAAATCATTGAGCTGTGGAGAATTTGCCAACGTACCCTCATCGGTACAAAGGAGAATCAACTACAACCCATTCTGGCGAGGCGTCAGCTCGGATCGCAAACTCTAGTAAACCTCTTGGTTTCTGGGAGAGTTATTTCTATCACGAAGGAGAGATTCCCAAGGATTGAAGGCTAGGATGATCGGAGCTTGGCATCACATCAGAAAGAAAGAAAAGGTAAGGCAAAGAATTGTGTAGCATGGAAACCTACACTTCTTGGGTAAAGAAAGAGCAAAGGAATTTGGATGCCTTATGCTTATGAAGAACCCATGTTCTCGACCTCTTCAAATTAAATTTTTCGTCGAAACTATGGGAGAATACAAAGCTTTGGCCAAAATAAGGTTTGAAAAGGAGGCCTTGGAAAACAAGTTCCTTAAGACTAATCTTGAGAATGAAAAGCTCGAGAAGCAAGTCAAAGATCATGAAAAGCGCTTTATTTCCAAGATGAATGGCTCATGGAGAGGATGAGAAGATTAAATCGGAAAGATACGCAATCCGGAGATACGTCAAAGAAAAAAAGCTTGAGAAATGACAACCAGCGATCCACTCCCGACAAGTGGAAGAAAGTCATTAGCAAGCTAAAAGCGAGAAAATTGAATTGAAAGCTCACTATGGGAAGGAAATCCTGAAGTTGAAGCTACATCAAACCTTTGGATCTTCATCCGATGAAGACATTTAATTAGTTCAATTTAGTTTGTAATCTTATCATTTATTTTATCATTTGTGTGAGCAATGCTCCAAAAAAACAATATTGTTGTAATCTTCTTTCAATAATCAATAAATGTGTGTTTTCCATCAAATATTTGCGAAATATCTCTTTTAGCATAAATTCTTTGGAAATCTTTCTTTACAATCATAATCATGCATCATACTTTGCATTTAAGTCCATTGTCTAGAGTCGATCTTTGAGCAGTTTGAGCAGTTTCAGCAGATAGGAAAAGATCGCCAAGTGTCGCGTCTTAGAGTTTCTCGTGGCGTCCACGACCCTTCGAGCGTCGATACAGTTAAAAGAAGAAAAGTAATGGAGGGTTTCGAACAAGAGAATGTTGAACTTCGTGATACAGTAACAACACTACAAGAAGAAGTGGAGACTCACATCTTTGGTCGACTCATTTGCCGATGAAAGTCAACAAGCACATCGGCGGTCAAAACCAGCGGCGACTTGAGAGGATACTACTCGGGTTTCAGTTTCGCATCGGTGGTTCACCTTTCAATATGCGAAGGCTATCCATGGGGCATGCCTTTCAACTTTGCATCGGTTCGTAACCGACTTCTCAAACAACCTCGCTTGAAATACCTGCTGCGGCAAAACTCTACATTTACTACGCAACATGGGTAACCCTTCCACAAGTAACAATGCGGTTTCTCAACGATCATGGCGAACTCGGCTTCCGTAGTGCACACTACCATGAGCGAAGAAGTTCACCATACTCGAGCAATAACCAATTCTCGTGGCTCGATGGAGAATCTCGGGAACAACTCCTCAAAATGCGACTTGAGATAAAAACAATTCGTGGGAAAGAATTGTTTGGGAAAACATCCAGGATCTTTGCTTAGTTCCTCGCGTAAGGATACGCAAAATTCAAAGTCCTGACTTTGAAAAGTACAAAACTCCTGTCCACAAAGTCATCTCACAATGTATGCGAGGAAAATGTCTACATACAACAAAGATCATCGATTGTTAATCCATTACTTCAAGATAGTCTTCGGGTGCCGCCTGAAGTGGTACATGGGATTAGACAACACAGTATCAAACCTTCAATGACTTAGGTGAAGCCTTTGTACAGCAATATAAGTTCAACTTGGATATGGCTCCGATCGGGATCAACTCGCTCCATGTCTCGGAAGAAGAGAGACATTCAAAGAATATGCTCAGCGATGGAGAAATTGCCAAGTCAACCCGCCCTAGAGAGAAAGAGATGACTAAGGTATTCTTAAACACTCTTGGCTCATTCTACTACTGACGAATGATCGCTAAGCGCTCCGTAGATTTCACGAGATGATAAGCATGGGAATGCGATTAGAAGAGGGTTCGAACGGGCGCTAACCAAGGAAGCGGGATCTTCTAGTGGAACTAAAAGATTGGAACCGTTTTCCAAGAAAAAAGAACATGACATCGAATGGTATTAGAAACCACGTAGAATGTCATTCAACAACGACAAGTAGGCTGCCATAGCACCGCGTCAACACAAATCAAACACAAATTGCTCATGATTCCAACAAATTCAACAAAATCAACAAACTCAACGACCTCGTCAACAAGCTCGGCGATTCGACAATCAAAACCGTGCGCCTCGGGTTCGCAATTCGACCAATTCAATGGCGTACAGAACTTTACCTGCGCTAATAGAAAAGAATAAATCTGAGACAAGGTCACCACCTACGGTTCCCGAAAAATTACCATGGTGGTACAAAAAAGCGTATCTTGCCCTTTTCACCAAGGGGCACGGGCCATGACCTTGAGCATTGCATAGCATTGAAGGCAAGTACGAGAGATTAGTGAGGTCTAATCTTCTTTCCTTCGAAATAAGTCCGAGCGTGCAAGCCAATCCGCTTCGATCCACGATGGACATTGATGAGTTTGATCTTGAGAAATACAGACGGTATCTCGTTCTGACGTAAACGATCGGAGGAAACTTGGTGCATCTCCATGAAGCATACAGATACAATGAGCACCTTCACTAAGCATGATTCGCGACTTGCCATATCGCTCCAAGGATATTCAAGGATGTCCCACCATAAGCATACATTCGTGATTGTTGAATCTGGGTGACCTCGGATCTGAGAAGCAGAGATGACCATGGCGTAAATACTGATGGGCATTTTCCGCGAGCTTTTAGTCTCAAATATCAACTCGGAAAACCCCGTAAGCGTTATCATCCCTTGTTTCAACATACCGAACATGTGGAGATTGAATGCAACAATTCCGGCACGAGTCTCCTTTGGTGATTTGCTTACGGTCTGTTCCATACGGTTCTACCAAAGCAATTCCTTACCAATACAATGAAACCACGATAGAGGATGGGAAGGAGAAACCCATGCCTACTCTTCCACTAATGTCAATATAATAGAAATCGGACGAGTAACACGAAGTGGGCAGTACACTCCGTTGCCACCAAGACCGCTGCGGTTCTGTTGTCGAGACAAAATCCGATTAACATATCTTGAGAATCACGCAATGATTCCGGTTGTTAACAAGCACAAATGTTGGTCCTCCTGATAGAGCCAACATCAGCGATTTTGATGAAATCTTGAAATAATCAAGAAAAGTGAATCAGGTCATGGATCGGTGGACTCCGGACTCTTTCAATATTGTCTCTGCTCCTTAACTCCGAAGCTCATTGAGAAGCTTTAATGAAGGTACTAGACCAAGCCTATGTAGACCATGATGTGACTACAGACCAGTTTGGAGGTATTGTCGCCAACATATGACTTGTAATAATCTAAGTTTCGATGAGGAACTTCGAGAAGAAGGGAAAGATCACAACAGCCTTGCACATCTCGATGATTTGCCAATGATTCCTGTCCAATGTATTGGTAGATACTGGTTCATCTTTGAACGTAATGCCGAAGACGACACTCGCTCGTTTGGCTTACAAAGGGACACCAATGAAGTTCAATGACATAGTAGTAAGAGCTTTTGAGGGATCAAGAAAGTCGGTTATTGGGAGTCGACCTCCAGGTGACAATTGGTCCGCACACTTTCAAATTACTTTCAAGTCATGGGCGTACGCGCTTACTGTTGTCTACTAGGAAGACCTTGGATCCACGAGGCGGGAGCGTAACTACTCTCCATCGAAATTAAAATTCACGATAAATGGAAAGTTGGCGACCATCGGTGGTGAACAAGCTTTGCTTGTAAGTCATTGTCGATTTCTCTTTCATCACGACTAATGACATTGAAGGACACATCTCCCGAATACCGTTAGAAGATGAATCTACCGGCAAAAGCAGATCATCTATCTCTTCGTATAAAGCGGCACGAGATGGTGAAAGATGGCAATCTTGAAGGATGGGGACATGTAATCAAACACATCAAAAACAAAACAAAAGCGGACTCGGGTTCACACGTATTCTCAAAGACAAGCAAAAGGATGAAGCACTTGATCCAATCAAAGAAGTATTCAGGTGGGGTTTCTTAAACCCCGTTCTCCAGAGGTTAGCATTGTCACCATTGAAGATGATGAAGAGGAACCTTACATCGAAGAGTGGAGCACTTATTTAAACAGCCCGAATATGTGTCTCAAGAGGAATTATACGCCGGTGATCAATTCAAAGACATGTCCTGCGACATGAAAATCCACACCCTTCGAGTTTGGGATACCTTGGGAGAACAGCGGTGAATTGACTACATGGTAAAGTATCTTTGCGCGAGCTCGAGAATCGAATGAAGATATCAACCCACGGGATGGGGTGATTCTTTTGATTATCCTAGTCAATCGGAGGAGGTATACTCGTCTTCTCGGTCTAATCGACCAATTGATCGCGACTTTATCGTCTAATTTAATCGGGAGGCGCAAGTATACTGACTATCGCGTAGTTTTAAAGATATCGAACCAAAGGGACTATAAATTGAACTAACGTAATCTAAACTTCTTGTAAAGCTATAGCTATCAAATAAATAAATTGGGAATTTTGGGCAATAAAACTTAATTTTAATTAAAATAATGATAAAGCGAATATCGGTATGTATTTCGTTAATCCTAAAGAATCGGTTTTCAGGCTTATTTTGGAAATGATAATAATTTCTTTTCAACCAAAAGTATTTATTTAAAACCTATTCTCAAGCGTCGCTCTATTGAAGTAGATTATAATTTTAAACTCTAATGTATGCTTCGCTATCCCGATTTTAAAATTACTTTTGAAAATAAATAAAATTTAATTGGTTTTAAAATCTTGTCGCGGTTTTAAAAACAATACCTAGTATCTACTATCGATTCTAAACCTCAGTCACTCTGTTGGTTTCTAATCTTAGTCGGTTTATTAACCTCAAACTTTCGCTCTGTTGGTTTCTAAACCTTTTTTAACAAAACAAATTAGATAACTAAATCAGAAAAAGTGTTTATTTTATAAAATATAATTAAGCGGTTTATACGGACACTTTCAAATTAACTCATTACATACGATATTTAAATAATTTAGCAGGACATATTCATAAAAGCAGACATGAATAAATTAAAGGTTTAACATTCATAAATAAATTCATGGCAAAATAAATATATCTCATGCAAACAATTATATAAATGAAAGCAATGTAAATAGAAACACGAATTAAATAAATCTTTGGAAAAATTGCAGAGCTGGAATAACTTTACAACGTCTCGGTACTTCAACAGGAATGTAAACAATGCGGGAAAAATAACTCTGAATTCTGAATTACAATGAAAAATAAATGCAGGAAAATAAACTTTGAAACTGGGAAAATAAAGCTGGGAATCGGTGTCTTGAATTATGATCTGGAGAGGTCCTTTTATAGTGGTAGGAAGTAAGCACTTGTTCCTAAAATATAGTAGCATTTTCTCCTCAAATCTCTCGCTTCATTTGCCTAGGTCGTCAGAAAAGGCCTCCTATTTTCCTCCACGTGAGGCAGGCGTCCCAGCCTAAGTGACACGGCTTTGGGCGGACGTCTCCACTAAGGAGAGAGAGGCGGGCGCCTCACTTTTAGGAAGAGGTTGAGGCGTCGTCTCACCTAGAGTAACTTTAGGTTTTTTCGTTTGGGCCTTTGGTTGCTTTGGGCTTTTGCTTGCTTTGGGCTTTTGATCCATTGTTTTGCTTTGCACCCCTTTTCTTCATTTCTTGCATAATTAATTAAATAATCCTCTTAATTTCTTCACTTTGCTCAATTTGTTTATTTAAAATAAAATACAAACAATAAAAATACCGGTAATAATATGGAAATAAAATGAAATAATTAAATAAAAATACTAACATTATTTATGAAAATTAAATCAAATATACTATATAAAATCGTGTTATCAAACTCCCTATACTTGAACCATTGCTTGTCCTCAAGCAAAAAGTAAAAATCTTTGAAGCACAATTAAACACAAATATAACAACACATATCACTTTGTATCGGGTTGCAAATTGATTTTTCATGAGAAAATTAAGTTGAACTTAAACACCAAAGTTACCGTAGAAACACTAGACAACCCCATCTATGCGGACCAATTCAAGTCATGTTATTATAGCTTCAACCTAATACTATGTTTTATTTCACCGTTTTCATTCTAGTGCAATCACATTAAGCCCATTCTGTACACGCACATAGTGGAGTAACAGGTTAGTGAATTTGATCTTAGTAAGCCGCTAGGAGTTACGGTAATAAAATATTTGGTACTCCTTTTCCAATTAAAAATTGCGGGGATCGAACCGTAATTAGCCTACCAAGTTCGACACAGGGGACCAGAACCAATTTATTAATGGATTATTTTGCATAAAATTCATATTTTCAGCAACTTTTTGGATTAAACGATCTGGTAAGGACCATCTAACTTAGTAAGTGCATCTTAAATAAAAGCAATTTTCTTAAAGATATTTGATCAATCACTTATATTCATCGGTTCTCCACGTAGTTTGTGTTTTATGGCGGTGCCGACTGCTTAATAAACTACTTGGGGCTAATCTAAAACTAAGTTTTAAAGGTTTTTAGTATAATAGGTACTTAAATCGATCTAGCATATCGGGGGTTTTAAAGTGTTAGGACGATAACAATTTTGCTAAGTCGTACTTGAATCCTTATTTAGATTAAGCAACCTTAATACTAGTTGAATAATGTTTATAAATGTGTTTTAAATTTTTCGTTATGGCTCAAGAAATAGGAAGAATTCGAATAAACACTAAATTTTGCATATAAGATTAAAATTAACATAAACATGTATTTTATTGAATTGAAATTTGCGATATAAGAAAATAAATAAAGGAAATACTACAAAGAGCAAAGGCAATAAAATAAACAAGGAAATGATCAGACTCCCTATACTTAAATGGAGCAATGTCCTCAGTGCGTTAAATCAAAGGAGAATCGAAATGAAAGATGGGTGAGTAAATTCGTAGCAACAATAATAATGCAACTTAAGAAGAATAATGCAACAGTAATAATAATGTAGTATAGTAAAAAACATGAATTGCATTAGAATGGAGATCAAAGTTGCTTACAATGTAAACAAGTATTTTGAAAAAGAAACATAATAAAAATAACAAAGCGAAAGCATTGCAAATCCTAATGGAATTAAACTAAACTACACTAAATAAACTAAATTAACTACTAAAGAACTCTAGCCACTACATGGTCACCTTAGGAGCGGAGGGAGAATGAAGATAGGAGAAGACTTCTTGAAATTGCGAAACTATATCCATAAAACCAAAGAAGTCATTTCATGAGTAGTGAACTCGTCCCTCAAGCTGATGTTCCACAGAAGGCGTGGATACAGTCGCATAATCATGGAGGAGCCTCATGCATAACATGTCGAGAACAGCGAGAGGGATCGTGGGAGTGGGCGGGCGAGAGGAACTTCAGAGCATCCTCTAAAACATCAGCTGGTGGAATCTCGGGAGGCTTGGCGGAGAAGGATCTGATCAAAACCATAAAGCTTTGTTATACTGTAATGCGAGGTTAGGCAAGTAAGCAATGCATAACTTGACCATTAATCAACAAAAGGCCAGTGGGCCAAGATCACCAATCATACAGTGTTGAAGCAGAACTCGATGGTCATGGAAGTAACACCGCAAAAGCATTGATGCTTAAAAGGTCGTCAAGTCCAACAACATTTGTAATCATAGTAAGACCTCCCATCCGAATGGGTGCATGATCGATATCAATGAGATTCACAAAGTGCGGGCGAGATAAGGATCGCGTGCTTGGGCGGTTACTGCGAAGCCAAAACATGATAAACAGCTCATCCTTAAAGCAGTAGTGACATTACAGGGTTTCCAAAAGCGGTATGGGCAAGAATCTTATGGAAATACACGAAGGCGGGTTATGGATATTCTACGATACAAAGTCCTCGGGCTCGGGGTTAAGGATTCGATAATAGATCCCCAAAATAGTCAAGATCTCTAAATCCAAGATACTCCTCACGAGTTTCGATATAAACTCCTAAACCACTAGGAAAACCAAGAAGATCAGCCAATTCCTTATGGGTAAACGTGAAGGTGAAGCCGAAAAGTGCGAAAATAATAAGTCCACGTAAAGCTACCCCATTGGTAGGAAAGTAAGCTAAGAAGGAATTCCAAAGTGAGGTTCGATAAGTGGCATAGCATGTCATCGGCGTGAATTATCCACCAATCGATTCAGCAGAAAAAGCACACTATCACGGATGCCAAGAGCATTCATAGCACCATAATGAAGGTAGGTAGTAGGAAACATCTCACGCTCGGATAAAACTCCATATTTGGTGTTTTGATTTCTTCCTCTGAAGGCGGCATATCATCGACCGAGACATAGTGGAAAGAGAAAGAAGTAGCAAGAAGAATCACGAGGAGAAAAAAAAGAATATCGGCATTGGCCAAATCCGATAAGAAGAGATATAGAATAGAATATAAGGCGGAGAATAGAAATAAAAGAAAATAGAAAAAAATAGATATTTTTGGTTGTTTTGAATAGAATGAAGAAATAAAATAAAATAAGAAGAAAGAAATAAATACGGTGGGTTGTCTCCACAAAGCGCTTTGTTTTATAGTAAGCTCGACAAATAAAACTAAAGATCGATCGTCTAATCGAGCTTGTGGCGTCTAGATTTATCTTTTGAGAATATCCCTCGATTTCGGTAAGATGGTAATGTTTTAAATTTGCCCGTTTACTACAAGCAGTTCAATCGAAGGTCCCTTAATTTCTATTGCACCACTTGGATAAACTCGAGTAATTTCAAAGGTCCGACCACCTAGATCGTAATTTCCGGGAAATAATTTTAATCGTGAGTTAAAAATGTCTGAAGTCACCTATGTTAAAATTCTTCCTAGAATAAACTTATCGTGCCATTTCTTTATGCGCTCTTTGTAAATCTTAGCGTTTTAAATCGCATCACATCTAAGTTCTTCTAATTCATTAATATCCGAGGATCGCTTCTCACCAGCGATATAACAAGTTTAGATTCTTGATGGCCCAATAAGCCTTGTGTTCTAACTCAGCGGGAGATGGCATGACTTACCATAAATAAGCTTGAAAGGAGTAGTAGATGGGAGTTTTATAAGCGATTCTATAAGCCCATAAAGCTTCATGAAGTTTAAAGGACCAATCCTTTACGGATGTAGCGCAGTTTTTCAAGGATTTGTTTTATCGGCGATTTGAAACTTCAACTTGTCCGCTAGTTTGAGGATGGTAAGGTGTAGCTATGCGGTGTCGAACTCCATATTTCCTTAATAATTTTCAAAGATTTTGGAAATGAAATGAGATCCACCGTCGCTTATAACGAGTCGGGTACACGAACCTAGGAAAATTATGTTCTTGAATAGCTTAAGTACCACTCGGTGTCATTTGTTGGAGAAGCTATAGCTTATCCACTTTAAACATAATCCACGACCACAGTATATACTTATTACGGATGAAGAAGGAAAGGGTCCCATAAAGTCTATCCCCACATCAAAGATTTCGACTTCTAAAATGCCTTTTGTGGCATTTCGTCACGTCTAGATATATTAGGTGCGTTGACACATCGCATTTAAGATGGTGGCATGTCGTCCTTCCATAAATTAGGCCAATAGAGACGGATTGTAAGATCTTTGCACATGTTTTGGATGTACTAGCATGTCCTCCGTAAGGTGCAGAATGATGTGTTATAATGTTTTCAATCTCTTCTTGGCACACATCGGAAAATTCCATCGGGACCTCTCTTGAAAAGTAAAGGTTCATCCAGTAATATTGTTTAAGATCATGGAAGAATTTCTTCTTACATTGGTAGGTAAGTTCGGTGGTAGAACACTGCGGCGAGGTAATTCACAATCGACATACCAAGGCCTGAGGAAATAGCTAAAGTGGTTTCCATGAGTTTATACGGTTACATGTCTTCCAAGTGGGCAATCGGTTTATCGTCTTGGAATTCATCATCAATCGGCACTTGTTCATGTTTAAGATTTTCTAGTCTAGAGATGATCTGCTACTACATTTCGGTTCCTTTCTTATCTTTGATTTCTAAATCAAATTCTTGCGTGATAATATCCATCTCGAGTCTAGGTTTAGCGTCCTTTTTGGTTAAGAGATATCTAATAGCGGCATGATCGGTGTAT
This sequence comes from Vicia sativa, assembly GCA_021764765.1. Classification (NCBI taxonomy): domain Eukaryota; kingdom Viridiplantae; phylum Streptophyta; class Magnoliopsida; order Fabales; family Fabaceae; genus Vicia; species Vicia sativa. Next base: position 177,855,043 of record CM038793.1, on the reverse strand, counting down.
ATGATTATCTTGGATCCTACTAAGTAGGAGCGAAACTTGTCTAAGCGAAGATCACGCTAAGAATTCTTTCTGTTGTAGCATAATTCATCTGCGCCGTCCGAGTTACGCTTGCATAATATATGGCGTGAAGTCTTTTATCCTTTATTGTCCTAAAAGCAGCTCCTCAGGCGTAGTCACTTGCGTCACACATTATTTCAAGCGGTTCATTCAATGCGGGTTTGCATGATAGGCGCAGATTAATGCTTTCTTAAGTGTTTGAAAGCGCTTCTAAACATTTTAAATCGAAGATGAACTCGGCGTCTTTCATTAATAGCTCGATTAGGGGTTTAGTTATCTTAGAAATCTTTAATGAAGCGTCGATAAAAACGGCGTGTCCCAAAAGCTTGGTTTCTCTAACGGTTTTGGAGGTTGAAGGTTTTCAATAACCCGATTTTAGCGAGAATCGACTTCAATTCCTCTTTTGGATATAATGTGTCCTAAAACAATTCCTTCTTGTACCATAAAATGGCATTTCTCCCAATTAAGCACTAGATTAACCTTCACACAGCGTTCCAATACCCTTTCTAAATTTTCTAAACATTCTTCAAAGCTTTGTCCACAGACGGAAAAATCGTCCATGAAGACTTCCATAATATTGTCGAAAATCGGCAAATATTGCCATCATACATCTACGAAAAGTTGCGGGAGCATTGCATAAACCAAATGGCATTCTTCTATAAGCAAAGGTTCCAAATGGGCATGTGAAAGTTGTTTTATCTTGGTCATCGGGATGAATAGGTATCGAAAGAAACACGAATAACCGAATCTAAGAAGCGAAATGAGAGTGTCTAGCTAAGCGCTCCAACATCGATCAATAAATGGTAAAGGAAATGATCTTTTACGGTGGCTTTGTTAAGTTTTCGATAATCGATGCACATTCTCCATCAGTTCGATTCTTTTAGTTATTATTTCTCCTTTCTCATTTTCGACTCTTGTGACACCTCCTTTCTTAGGTACAACATGCACAGGGCTAACCCATTTGCTATCAGATATAGGATATATGATTCCTGCCTCTAACAACTTCATAACTTCCTTTTTAACAACTTCGCTCAAAATCGGGTTTAGTCTCTTCGGTGTTCTCTTGAAGTTTTGCAATCGTCTTCTAGCATAATGCGATGCATACGAGATAGAGGACTTATTCCTTTGAGATCGGTGATATTATATCCTAAATTTGGATATTTCCTCAGAATCTGTAAAAGTTTTTCAGTTTCAGATTCTCCAAGTTTTGCGTTGACTATCACTGGACGTTCGAGTTCGGAATCTAGGAATTCATACCTTAAATTTTCAGGAAGTGTTTTGAGTTCTATGGAAGGTTTCCTTAAACTTTGAGTGGGATCTGGTGCTATAGCTAAGCATTCACTTATATTATTATCCAGACTTTCATCCAGATTATCCGTATTTTCAAGCTCAGCTTCTTTTCTACATTCGTCGATGATATCCATGAAATAACAAGTATCTTCTATTGCGGTGCTTTCGGGAATTGAGAGAGGATAAATTCGATTTTCTCTTCGCCTACTTCAAAGTAAGTTTTCCTCTTTTCACATCTATTATTGCACCGGTGTGGCTAAGAAAGGTCTTCAAGAATGATTGGAGTAACCGTCCTCCCTATGTCCATGATAATGAAATCGGTTGGTATATAGAATTGGCGTACAGGAATATTCTCAAGTACTCCTGCGGGATATTTAAGCGATCTATCGCTAGTTGAGCGGACATTTTGGTTGGTCTCGCTCTCCCATATCAAGTTTCTTGCGGATGGATAACGACATCACACTTCTTGGCTCTAGATCACATAAAGCTTTGTCTGACAAATTTGCCAATTACACATGGAATAGAAAACTTCCGGGATCTTTGAGTTTAGGAGGCATTGTGTCTTGAATAATTGCACTACATTCATGATAAGCATGGCGGTTTCATTATCCTCGAAGCTTTTTCTTATTGGATAGAATCTCTTTAAGAATTTAGCATAAGAGGGCATTTGAGTTATAGCTTGGTAAAAGGAATTGTAACATTAAGTTGCTTGGAAGATCCACAAATTTCTTGAATTGTCCCACATTCTTAGTTTTAACTAACCTTTGAGGGTATGGAATAGGAGGTTTATAAGGTGGTGGGGGTATATAAGGTTAGTCCTTTTGTGTGGTATCTTCATTATTATCTTTGAATTTCCTTTTGGTTTATCTTTAGTTTGAGATGGTTTGTGAATTTTGTTGCATAAATGGGCTATTGTTTAGGATCTCTGGTCCATCATACTCTGTCCCTTCTTAAGATATGACATTTGCATGTCCTTTGGGATTAGGTTGAGGTTGTCCGAGAAATGAACGGCGGGGCCGCTTGTTGTTGAGCTACTTGAGAGATTTGTGTTTCTAACATTTTATTGTGTGTAGTAAAGCGTCAAGCTTGTTAAAAAGCTTCATTTGCTCATTAATGTGTATATTCGATTTTGAACTTCCTTATTAGTGCGGGCTTGAGCACTATTGGTTTGGTTTGAGTAGCAATGAAGTGCTCTATCATGATTTCAAATTAGACTTCCTAGGAGCATTTGTTGTATTAGGACCATTGTTAGGGTGATTTGGAATAGCTTTAGGATAACCGGTGGTGTAGCGGGGCTTGTCCGGTGCATATAGCAGCGTTGTTATTCTTGTAGGAAAAGTTAGGATGATTCTTCGGCCGAGGGTTATATGTGTTCTTTGTAAGGATTATTACATACGTAATTGCTTGTTCAGCTGGAACTCTGTAGAAGTGGGCATTACGGAGCAAGATGTGATTGAATACCACATAAGTCGCAAGTTTGAGTAATTGCGACAACGATGGCTGCGGGAGGCGATGGTAAGTTTCTCGAGCTTTTGGTGAGAGCTTCCACTAGCATTGACTTGATCGGACTATTCACTTCACCATGGCACCTTTAGTTTGAGATTTCTCTACATTAACTCTCCATACCCCATTGGTAATGGTTACGAGCCATGCTTTCGATAAGTTGCTTTGCTTGACATATGGTTTATTCATCGATGCGCCACCAGTGCGGCGTCTATAGTCAATCTCGTATTATACAAGAGACCATTGTAAAGCGTGTGAATGATTAACCATTCTTCTAAACCATGATGAGGACAAAGTCTAAGCATGTCTTTATAACGTTCCCAAGCTTCAAAGTGATTCATTGTCCTTTTATGCGAAACCATTGATATTGGCTCGAGCATAGCGAGTTTTGGTTGGGGAAATATCTAGCCAAGAATACTTTCTTCAACTCATCCATGTGGTCATTGAGTTGGAAGGAAGAGATTAGACCATCTTGAGCTCTGTCTACGAGAGAAAAAGGAAATAGGCAATCGTATCGCCTCGGGGTTTACACCATTCGCTTTCAGTGCTGCGTCTTGCTGACACAGCGGATGAAGATTAGGGTCGTCAGTAGGAGCTCCAGAAAACTGGTTCTGCTGAACGGCGGAAAGAAGCGAAGGTTTTAGCTCGAAATCGTTTCGAGCAATAGCAGGAGCAGCAATACTATTATGAGGCTCTGCTTGAGAAGGAACAGCGTAATCCTTAAGAGGACGAGGAGCAGGAGCAGCTATATCAGCCATCTTCTTGAGTTCTTCAACGTCAGGAAGTTTGGTTGATCGAAGATTGTTGTGTTCTAAATACTCTTGAATTCGTCTTCTTAATCTAAGATAACGCTCGACGTCGTAAATAGGTATATGCAAAGGCGCGCCTTGAGAGCGCGTATTTGGCATACACAGAGGGAAAAGAAATAGTTGCTATAGTCTATACTTCGTAATAAAATTACGATATCAACTTGAATAGTCCCCGGCAACGGCGCCAAAAACTTGATCGCGACTTTATCGTCTAATTTAATCGGAGGCGCAAGTATACTGACCCTATCGCGTAGTTTTAAAGATATCGAACCAAAGGGACTATAAATTGAACTAACGTAATCTAAACTTCTGTGTAAAGCTATAGCTATCAAATAAATAAATTAGAATTTTGGGCAATAAAACTTAATTTTAATTAAAATAATGATAAAGCGAATATCGGTATGTATTTCGTTAATCCTAAAGAATCGGTTTTCAGGCTTATTTTAGGAAATGATAATAATTTCTTTTCAGCAAAAGTATTTATTTAAAAACCTATTCTCAAACTGTCGCTCTATTGAAGTAGATTATAATTTTAAACTCTAATGTATGCTTTCGCTATCCCACTGATTTTAAAATTACTTTTTGAAAATAAATAAAATTTAATTGGTTTTAAAATCTTTGTCGCGGTTTTAAAAACAATACCTAGTATCTACTATCGATTCTAAACCTCAAATCGCTCTGTTGGTTTCTAATCTTAGTCAGTTTATTAACCTCAAACTTTCGCTCTGTTGGTTTCTAAACCTTTTTTTAACAAAACAAATTAGATAACTAAATCGAGAAAAAGTGTTTATTTTATAAAATATAATTAAGCGGTTTATACGGACACTTTCAAATTAACTCATTACATACGATATTTAAATAATTTAGCGGACATATTCATAAAAGCAGACATGAATAAATTAAAGTTTAACATTCATAAATAAATTCATGGCAAAATAAATATATCTCATGCAAACAATTATATAAATGAAAGCAATGTAAATAGAAACACGAATTAAATAAATCTTTGGAAAGAATTGCAGGCTGGAAGTAACACAACGTCTCGGTACTTCACAGAATGTAAACAATGCGGGAAAAATAACTACGATTACGAATTACAATGAAAAATAAATGCGGGAAAATAAACTTTGGCGGGAAAATAAAGCTGGGAATCGGTGTCTTGAATTATGATCTGGAGAGGTCCTTTTATAGTGGTAGGAAGTAAGCACTTGTTCCTAAAATATAGTAGCATTTTCTCCTCAAATCTCTCGCTTCAACTGCCTAGGTCGTCCGAAAAGGCCTCCTATTTTTCCTCCACGTGAGACGGGCGTCCCACGCAACTGCTAGGGCTGACCTGGCTTTGGAGGCGGACGTCTCCCACTAAGGAGAGAGACGAGGCGGGCGCCTCACTTTTAGGAAGAGGTTGAGGCGTCGTCTCACCCTAAACGTAACTTTAGGGTTTTGCTTCGTTTGGGCCTTTGGTTGCTTTGGGCTTTTGCTTGCTTTGGGCTTTTGATCCATTGTTTTGCTTTGCACACCCCTTTTCTTCATTTCTTGCATAATTAATTAAATAATCCTCTTAATTTCTTCACTTTGCTCAATTTGTTTATTTTAAAATAAAATACCTGAAACAATAAAAATACCAGCGTAATATGGAAATAAAATGAAATAATTAAATAAAAATACTAACATTATTTATGAAAATTAAATCAAATATACTATATAAAATCGTGTTATCACCAATCTAGGTCCCGAATGAAGATCTCTGCTTTAACACGCCTGTGGAATTCACTAAACCAGATCTGGATTATCACTACATCAACATGATCACTGAAGATCAAGAGTACGACTCGGGATACGAAGTGGAAAGTGTCGCCAACAACGAGTCTCTTCACTCTGAAGATTGGAGGGTACATCCTCAGAATTCAACACAAAGATCAACAGGAAGCACATATGTTGTATCCCATACTTCCCGATCTATTCATCAAGCTGAAGAAGACTGCTTTAGCAGCACGAAAGGCAAAGTCCGTCATCTAGAGTCTTCAAAACCTGCTCAAACAGCGACCAAAGTCTACTCAAGGGTTAAACCAAAAGGAAAATTACCAGAATACCTCGACTTCCAAGGAGTTCGTCACTACTGGAAACCCGTTGAAGTTCGGACTAACGCTCCTAGTTCTAAGTAATTTATCTTTGCTTTTTGTTTTGAACTCTCACTTCGCCCAAAGTGAAGAGATGTTTTATAAGGGTTTAGCTTTTAAATAATCTCTCTTTGTCTTGCCCAAGATGAATGAGTTTGTATTTTAGGGCCCTGTTTCATAGTGTGAATTATAAATAAAACGCGTTGTTTTGTTTCTACACTTTGTGTTTATTTTCCTTTTACCCTTTCCTGGAAATGATAATCCTAAAAAACACAATAAAACAAAAAATCTTCAAAAAACAGATATACAATCGCATACACTTTCACATTAACTTTTCAAAAAAATGATGAAAAAATTAATTAATCGGACATAAATCAAATATCAGATTAAGCGGATGGACAAATCCATTGAAAGCAATAACTCATGCTCTCTCCCAACTTTGAAATCCCACAGTGAAGTCGCCGAGGAAGAAGTTGAAGAAGAGATCCCAGATGAGATTTCTAGACTGCTAAAGCACGAGGAAAGGATCATTCAGCCTCACCAAGAGCCATTGGAAGCAATCAACTTAGGTTACGAGGAAGACAAAAAGTAAACATCGAGCTTAAGCTCGGACAACGTCAAGAAGCGGTGATAGATCTTCTCAAAAAATATGTCAATGTGTTCGCTTGGTCCTATCAGGACATGCCAGGGTTAGATACCAGCATTGTGGAGCATCACTTGCCATTAAAACCAGAGTGTCCACCAGTTAAGCATAAGCTGAGAAGCGTTCACCCTGATATGGCAGATAAAATCAAAAAGGAAGTTCAAAACATTTCGGCGGTATCCTCGTCATACGAATATCCTCAATGGCTAGCCAACATAGTACCTGTCTCCAAGAAAGACGGAAAGGTCAGAATGTGTGTTGACTACCGAGATCTGAATAAGGCAAGTCCGAAAGACGATTTCTCGCTTCCGCATATCGACATGCTAGTGGATAGCACTGCGAAATTTAACGTCTTTTCCGTCATGGACGGTTTCTCTAGTTATAATCAGATCAGAATGGCTCCCGAAGACATGGAGAAAACATCCTTCATCACGCCATGGGGCACTTTTTGCTACAAAGTAATGCCGTTTGGATTAAAGAACGCAGGTGCAACTTACCAAAGGGCAATGACTACTCTCTTTCATGACATGATGCACAAAGAGATCGAAGTCTATGTGAACGACATGATAGCAAAGTCTGACACTGAAGATGAGCATATAGAATATCTCTTAAAGTTGTTTCAACGACTAAGGAAATTCGACTCCGCACGAATCTAACAAATGCGCCTTTGGGGTAAGGTCTGGAAAACTCCTAGGTTTCATCGTCAGTCAAAGAGGTATTGAAGTGGACTCTGACAAAGTCAAGGCTATTCAAGAAATGCCTACGCCACATACAGAGAAGCAAGTAAGAGGATTTCTCGGACAGTTGAATTACATCTCGGTTATCTCTCAAATGGCGCTACACGTGGGCGATATTCAAACTTCTCCAAGAATCAAGAAGTTGTATGGACGAAGATTGCCAAAAGGCTTTTGCGGTATCAAGGAATACACGGAACCACCAATATTGATTCCTCCAGTTGAAGGAAGACCGTTAATCCTATACCTTACCGTGCTAGAAGAATCCATGGGATGTGTACTTGGACAACAAGATGACACCGGTAAGAAGGAGCATGCCATCTACTACCTAAGTAAAAAGTTCACAGACTGTGAAACTCGTTACTCCATGCTCGAAAAAACATGTTGCTCTTTGGTGTGGGCTTCAAAGCGTCTCCCCGATATGATCAATCACGACTTGGTTAATCTCGGAATGGATCCAATCAAGTCGTCTTTGAAAAGCACCTAACGGAAAGAATTGCTCGATGGCAAATCTTGTTATCGAGTATGACATCAATACCGCGCTCAGCGGTCAAAACATTCTCACGATCACTTGGCTTATCAGCCGCTCAACGAATACCAATCTCTCAAATTTGACTTCCCATACGAGGATGTTATGTACTTGAGGATGAAACATTGCGACGAACCGCTACCGAAGAGGACGGATCGAGAATCGGATGGAGCCTAATCTTTGATGGGCGATTAACATTTTGGCAATGGAATTGGGGCGATCATCATCACTCCAGGGTTCTCATATCCGTTTGTTGACTTTCTTCAACAAAGTTGAGCGCATCATATCCCTCGAGATCAAAATCGAATGGACACCTTGGCCACTCTATCTTCCATGTTCAAAGTCAACGATTGGAATGATATGCCGAATCCGCATCGACGCCTTGAAAGACGCATATGTGTTCGCTAGGCGGTCTTTGACGATAAACCGTGGTTTCCGACATCAAGCGTTTTCTTCAAACACGAGTACCCACTCGGGGCATCGTACAAGGATAAGAAAACTCTAAGGAGGCTTTCAAGAAACTTCTTCCTCAATGAAGATGTGCTATACAAAAGAAACTTCGACATGGTTCTGCTCAGATGCGTCGACAGACAAGAAGTAGACACGATCATCCATGAAGTGCATGAAGGGTCCTTTGGAACCCATTCAAATGGGCATGCAATGTCCAGAAATTTTTTGAGAGCAGGATACTATTGGATAAAAATGGAATCGATTCTTTGTAAACACGTCAAGAGATGTCACAAGTGCGGATCTCGCGAGATAAGATCCATGTGCCACCGACTCAACTCAATGTTCTCTCTTCTCCGTGGCCTTTCTCCATGTGGGGCATCGACATGATTGGGATGATTGAACCAAAAGCGTCCAACGGACATCGCTTCATTCTAGTGGCTATTGATTACTTCACCAAATGGGTGAGCGGCGTCTTACGCCAGCGTTACAAGACAAGTGGTTGTGAGGTTCATCAAGAACAACCTCATTTGCCGTTATGGAGTTCCAAGCAAGATCATTACGAACAATGGATCAAACTTGAACAACAAAATGATGAAAGAAGCGTGTGAGGAATTCAAGATCGAGCATCATAACTCATCTCCTTACCCCAAAGATGAGCGCCGTTGAAGCGCCAACAAGAACATCAAAAGATCGTCCGAAAATGGTCATCACTTACAAAGGCGGCGCCATTTGCTCTGCATGGGTATCGTGCTTGATGCGCTTCAAGGAACAACTCCTTTTCTCTAGTATACGGCATGGGCGGTGCTCCCGTAGAGGTTGAGATTCCGTCAATGAGAGTTCTCATGGAAGCGAAACTATCGGAGGTGAATGGTGTCAAAGCGGATATGACCGGTGAACTTAATCGAAGCGCTGACCGCTCGTGTCATGGACAATTGTATCAAAGAAGAATGAAGAAAGCTTTCGACAAAAGGTCCGACCTCGTGAATTCAGAAAGCGACCTCGTGCTTAAAAGATTACATCTTTTCAACGATTCTAGGGGCAAATGGACTCCTAACTACGAAGGCCCATACATCGTCAAAAGGAGCTTTTCTAGCGGTGCTATGACTCTCACAACCATGGACGGTGATGAACTCCCGCATCCTGTAAATCTTGATGCGTCAATACTTTGTCTAATAAAACAAAGAACAGCTCGGTAAGTCGAAAACCCGAAAAGGGCGGCTTAGGCAAAAATGAGCGTCTCGGTGGATTGAAAACCTAAAAAGGCGATCCAGGCAAAAATTAGAGACAATAAACAGAAAATATCCTGATAGATTGAAAACTTGAAAAGGCAATCTAGGCAAAAATAAGGATACAAAAAAAAAAGACAAAGTAACTGCAAATCAGTTCGTACTTCGTCAATCTGAAGAATCTTCCATCAACAGATCTTCAATCAAATCTTCTGAAGCAACAAGCACAGTTGGAATTCAAAGTTGTTAGGGATAATAGTGGTTATTTGCTTTCAATGTAGCCTTTTTCCAATAAATTATCATTTCCAACCTTTGTAAATAGCTCATGGAATCACGCCTTTGGCTGATTACCATTCTATCAATAAAATTTGAGCCTTGTGTCTTTTGTTTGCAATTCTTACTTTATTCTGTTTTGCAAAATAACGCTTTTTATTGTGAAAATCACTTTTTGAAACTAAAACGGTTTTAAACGAATTTTTACTTCAAAATTTTGAAACAAAAGCAAAAATTTTCCTTTGAACTATGAACACGGAAAGAACTTCGACAGTTTCTCCATAAGTGTTTCAATCTCCGAAGGATGGAACAACTACTGCAGAAGTCTTCTCCTCGGTGAAATCATCAAGGGCGGTATTCTTATCCAAAAGAATTCCCAACAAAGTTGCCAATGAAGCCTTTCTCCAAAACTTTAAAGCATGCAACTCGGATCCTTCATCAAAAGCGTCTAACACCATTCTTTGCGGATATTGCTAAGTATTTGTTCGAGCGTGGCGTGGTCCTTTTCCCAAATGCCTCTTTAGTGTCTTTGTCAAGTATTGTTAGCATGCATATAACATTCATGACATTCATACATAATAGCATCATTCATGCATTTTGGCATTCCTCAAAATGTTTGCTTTCATATCAACGGTGTAAATCACACTTACTCATGTAAGTACAATTCTATCGATAGATTATCCCCAAGAGAAATACATCTTTTCTCTCTGTTCCCCAGTGAGATCATTCCTCATCGAGGAACAAAGTTTTGATTGACCCTTTCTTTCCAGTTCATTCCTGGATAGAACCCGTCTATAATCAACAAAGCGATGCAATAGCCTCATCATTTGAGCCGCTTATTTCTTTTTCATTCTTAAAACTTGTCATGAAAGTTTGTTCTTCTCAACAAAGTCAAATCACATTACGAGAAATTCCCCAGGTTGTCTTTCTTTCTAAAAGAAACATGTCTTCAAACAAAATGCCGCGTCTTCTCAAAAGAGATCCTTGGCAAGATTGCATCCCTGAAAATAGAAACTCATTTGAGTTCTGTTTCTTTCACTATCTGTTATTCACAAAGCTGAATACCCAATGATATATCTCAAAGATTTACCTTGTTATAGTTATCACTTTGCTGATAATTGGTAATATCTTCAAAACTCCTTTAAGATCCTTTTCCATCATTTATCGATATTCACAAAATGAATACTCAACAAATTTTTCAAAGATCTACCTTGTTATAGTTATCACTTTACTGATAATTGGTAATATCTTCAGAACTCCTTACCACAACTATCACAAGGCTGATAAATTGGTAATATCATTTTCACTTATCTTGAACATTGTCACAAGGCTGACAGAAGGTAATTTCTCTATTTCCGGCGAAGCAGGATGTTCACATGTTTTGTGAATCTCTTTTCCCAATGAGACATATTGTGTGTTTCCCAACAAAGGGTCCTCTTTTCTCAAACAGATTGAGTCATCCTCACAAGTTTTTCCCCACCATGTCATCTGGTTAAAACTTTTACAATCATTTTGCATTACTCGCATTTTGGTATCTTAGGTCCAAAATTTGCGTATTCTGATATTTAAGTCTCTTTACACCTATCAAAACGAAGATATTCATCTTCATCTCTCAGGTGAAAGAAACTTAAATAGGGGCATCTGTCATACCCCAATTTTTGACCTAATATACCACCTTACATTTGCATCATTGCATAACTAACAGTTCAAACAGCATTAATCGGGTGTAGCATTCACAGGTCAAAATTAGGGTTTCATCAGACTTTCATCTGATTCAAGAGGCAACCAATTAGGGTTTGAGTTTTACTCACCTCATTTGATCTATCTTGATCAAATCATTAACCTCGATCATCGGATATCAATTTTCTCATTGATCGATCAGGATCGACCAATTAGGGTTTTGATCGGGCATGAGTATTCTCTGACTTTTTGAGCAAGGAATGACTTTTTTGGATAAGAGATTGGTCATTATATCTTAGATACAACATCTTGACCTAATTTCTGGATTCAAAACATCACAAAAGTTCACAGACTTCATCAGTCAATTTTAGAAACATCTGATGAATTTTCATCTGCACAGAAAAGTCAAACTTTGACTTTTGGTCAACTTTTTCAAAACAAAAATTTTTCCATCATCAAAATACTTCAAATGATCCATCATGATCATAAAAAATCAAAGAATTTGGAAAAGCCAACAAAAAGTCAAAAGTTCCAACACTTCGAAAAATTTCTAAGTGTCAAAATTTCTTATTTTTTCCAAACTCCATGCCATTTTTTCACATAGTTCCATTTTGAATTGGAAAAAACTCAAAACATGAAAGTTGTAGCCCTTGGAACAAGCTTTCCAAAATGTCCAAGAAATCTCAAATCCATGGAGTCTAGCTATACTTTTGAAATTGAAACATAAGGCTCCATGAACATGGTTTTTCAAGGTCAAAACTTCAAATTATAGGTCATTTCTTGATTTCTTCATCTAGAAGCAATGACACCTTGCCATTTGAAGATTAGAACTGATAAATATCAGCTAGAGGTAATAATTGAAGGATTGGATCAAGTTGGAAAAATAACACATGGTAAAAAGAGGAAGCTTCCTTTTTCCTTTTACAAAAGTCATTCTTGCCCTTTAAGGCAACTTCAAATTACAATGCCATGTACTTGTGCCTAATTGTTCAGAGCTATTGGCCTATAAATAGAGCATCATTTCAAGTCCAAATCACACCAAAGAAATGCAAATCCATGCTTTCCTTCCACTTACTCAAAAATCCATAAATCATAGTTTCATTTGTCAAAACTTGCAATTTTAAAATCTTGAGAAAACTATGATAAACTTTGGTGTCAAACATGCTCTAATATCAATATCAAACTTGTTTAGAACTTAAAATCAACACAAGAACAAGTAAAAATCAGAATTGAACTTCATGCTTTCAAAATTGCCCAAAGCGCCTTATCATTGAATTTGAACATTGACTTGAGCTAGTGTGTTTTGATCATCAAACATCATCGATATACCTCATAGGAATGATCCAAATCATTAACATCAAACTGTAACTCCATTAACCACGATTTCAAGTTTCATTTTGAGTTGACTGTAGGTGGACTTGGGTAGCACGATTCAGGCAAGCTCGAAGCAAGCAGACCATTCCTATAGCTTCCACATAGGCCGATGATGCTACAGCAATCATAAAACAAGCTCTGGAAACACTCAATCACCTTCTTCGATCTCAACTTGAACAGGTTAGAACTCAAACTCTAATATCATGATTCTTTGCACTTAAATGAAAAAACGCTTGGCCAATCTTTTTCTGCACCTAACACGATCATAAGCCCTCAAACAAATTGAAAAATCATCAACTACACATCATTTAATTTAGAATTCTCAGTTCTAGGGTTCTTCATGATTTCAAGAAATTCAAACGTGTTAGACAAAAAATAAATGCAATTAACATCCACCATCGTATTCCTTGTGAAAAATCGAGCAACTTTCATGTTTACTTCATCTAATTTCATTGAGAAGCGAAGATTCTAGCATGGATTGAAGAATCGAGAATCAAAAGCGAAGAACATGGCTTGGCGTGTTCTTGAGTTTTTAAATTCAAACTTTCAATATTTTATCAACACGTGTTTTGATTCGTAAACACAAGCGCTTGTCCCGGTTTTCGGCTTACCGTAGTTCTCTGCCCGTAGCCACCCATGGTCATGGGTTCAACTCTCCACAAGACCAATTTTTTCAAACATTTTCATTTTTCTTCATTTTTTTACAAACTTTCACTTTTTAACCAATCAAAACTCCTCATTTTGAGGTGATTTTTGTACACTTGTCAATAAATGTATCTATTTCATCGATTATGTTTTAATCGGTCGAAAGCAGCGTTTTGACACTTTTCAAAACACCTCTAAAGGGTGAATTTTTCAAACTTTCGACTTCGATTCTTTTCAAAACTTCTCATAAATGAACCTCACATTTCAAAACACTTTAAAAATCATTTCTTCAAAACTTTTTATCAAACTTACATCTTTTTTACCATGATCGATCCGATTTAAACGATAAAACCGAATTCGTTTTCTTTGAATTTCTCAATCGATCATGGGCCTCCCTCAGATGTAAGTCCCATAACATTCTTTTATGTACATAATATTTCTTTTACATATCAAACTCTATTCGAGATACATACAATTTTATCATACATAACACATATACTTTTATACTCAAGTACAGACAAACTTCGATCGTTTGTTTTCACTTCACTTGTGTATATACAAACCAAACATTCTTTTATGTACATGCATATTTTCCTTGTACATATCAAAAATTCATTTTATACCAATCTTTATGCATACATAATGATACTTTTCACAGATAAAATTCGATCGTTTGTTTTCCGTTTCATACATATATACTTTGAATACCATTGGTATTGAAAGGAGCATTATTCCTGTGAAGCGCTTTCAAACCAATGGGCCTCCCTATGGTGTAAGTCCCACCCTCCTATGTACATCCATCTTTATGCATACATATACTCGTTCGTGTACATATTTACTTCCTTGTACACATTCAAACTTGTAAATAATCAAGTTATGCTCGTTTTAAACGTTCATTTCACAAACACTTGTTTATATTTCAAATCATAAACTTTTGTAAATAAACATCATGCATTGTTTATATTTCCTTCATAAACTCATGTGAATACATATCATACATACACACTTGTTTATACAACTGTCTAATTATAACATAACAATTAGTCTAACCAATAGGTTCCCCACAGTTGTAGCCTCCGCTTGGGCTTTATACAAGATAATTCATCCCCAGCATGAGTTTAGCCTCCGCTTGGGCTTTATACAAGATAACTCTCCCCACAGAGTTTAGCCTCCTCTTAGGCTTCATATAAGAAAACTCATTCATCTGAGTTTAGCCTCCGCTTAGGCTTCATATAAGACAACACTCCCCTGTTGAGTCAGCCTCCTCTTGGGCTTCGTTCAAAAGAACTCCTCATTGAGTTTAGCCTTCTCTTGGGCATCATACAATGAAAGAGACTAGGAAATCTCTTAACAACCTCCTATTGGGCTTCCAATACAAAGAATCACCCGCACTAAGATAGAACCCTGAGAGTATAATTTCCCGGTGAAATTGCTCTTAATTCCAAAAGGATGGTTTCGGTGAAATCCTTTTAAGACAAAACCCATACCCTATAGCTTCCTCTTGAGCTTCATACAAGGACCCTCGATGACCCTCGATGACCCTCGAAATGCCTCCTCTTGGGCTTACAATACAAGGACCCATGGGCTTCTTAAAAGCATCCCCATAATCCAATCAATTTCTCCTCGAGATTTAGACGTTTATCATCTCTATGGAAGAAGTATCTCATCTATCACATCACATACAGTCAAAAACTTTTCAAACTCTTTTCAAACAAAAACATCTCTTAATTGTAAGTGGTAGCGCTTGTACACTCAAGCAAAACACCCAATGCTTACGAGTTAAAAGATTCAATCTTTTCAAACATCTTTCTTAAACATGTAAGTGGTAGCAGCTTGTACACTCAAGCAAAACACCGATAGCTTCGATGAAAGATTTTATCGAGACAAACTTTTCAAAATGTATGTGATGAAATAGATTAGATACATTTTCATTAAGATGACATTGTCTGTCTCTTACTAACATCCGTTGCTTTCCACTAGCATAAGTGGGAACTACGATTGCTCTGACTTTCTCAACATCCTTTTGAGAATACGTAGGCACAAAGTCTCATCCTTGCCGAGCAAAATTTCTTTCTTCCTCAGACCAAACAAACCATAGATCCCTGTAGATCCGAGCTACAAATGCTCTGATTCCCACTAGGGGATATGTATGCAGAAGATCCACAGATCTTTGTGAGCACAATAATAACAAACACTAGGATCCCACATAATCTATCTTTCTTAAAATCCCAAAGGAGAAACTTTCCCAATCATAGAAATAGCAATTAAAACACACAAACATATCAAACATATTCATATATAAAGCTATAGATAACTATATATATTTAGGGTGCTTCATCTATTCCCTTTATATAACAATCCCCCTTACTCAGAATCTCCCCAATGCGTTGCGTCTAGTTTGCGCTAGTCGTTACGCATATCAAAATCAATTGAGGGTATTAACGACTTTCCCTTTTCATAATCATTAAATCATCTTTCTTGTCTGAAAATAATAAAGCTTGATGCTCATGGCATCTTTATAAACAAATCAAAAGAGTCGTCGTTTGAGCGAGAGAATTGAATTCATATTCGAATCCTCTAGCGTCACCTAGCAAATTTATTAGTTGAGTCGGTGTCGCTTTGATCGTACTTTCGGGGATATTTATGTTGTCTTGTTGTTGTTCTTTTGTTGTTATTCCTTTTGTAAATAAGAATCATACTTTATGAAAATATGATTTGATGAGGAAGTTTAATAAAGATGGTGTCTTAATTTCTAAGATTCAATTTATGATTTACGAGGATGCTATGTATCAAGATTTATACTTTAAAGTGTTTAAAGTGATTTGGTTTTGAAGGTGTGACGCCTCAGTATTGAATTTATGAAATTTTAAATTACTCTGATTTTACTTATAAAACCTTGGGTAATATTGGGGTGTTGCAGCTAGCACTTCTAAAACACATGCAAAGATTCTACAAGGCCTATTACGGCCTAATCTACGGAAGGATGTCCACATATTTGTTAAAAGCGTGATCGATGTCAATGCACCGGTAATATCTCAAGACGCGATGAAATGCCTCAAAAAGGAATATTAGAAGTAGAAGTCTTTGATGTTTGGGGAATCGATTTCATGGGACCTTTCCCATCTTCTTTCGGAAACAAGTATATACTCGTAGTTGTCGATTATGTTTCAAAATGGATTGAGGCTATAGCCTCTCCTACAAATGACACGCGAGTTGCAATTAAGCTCTCTAAAAATACAATCTTTCCAAGATTTGGTGTGCCTAGACTTGTCATTAGTGACGGTGGCTCTCATTTCATTTCAAAGATATTTGACAAATTATTATCTAAGTATGGAGTCAAGCACCGCGTAGCAACACCATATCATCCACAAACTAGTGGATAGGTCGAAGTTTTGAGCGAGCAATTAAACAAATCTTAGAAAAGCGTCGCCATATCTAGGAAAGATTGGTCATCTAAACAACGAAGCTTTATGGGCTTATAGGACAGCCTACAAGACTCCTATGGGAACTACACCCTTCAAGCTTGTGTACGGAAAATCCTATCATCTCCCGGTAGAATTAGAGCACAAGGCGTATTGGGCAATCAAAATGCTCAATATAAACTACCTTTATTCTTTGGAGAAAAGCGAATCCTCGACTTAAATGGCGGAAGAATTGAGATTAGGCGCTTATGAGAACTCTAAGATATATAAGGAAATAACCAAAAAGTGGCACGATAAGCGTTTATCCTGGAAAGAATTCAGTGTGGGAGACGTTGTACTCCTATTCAACTCTACACTTAGGCTTTTCCCTGGAAAACTAAAACCCAGATGGTCTGGTCCTTTCGAAGTTACAAAAGTGTTCCCTAGTGGAGCAATAGAAATTAAGGATAGGAATAGTGACCCGTTCATAGTGAACAGACAACGATTAAAACAATATCATCATATTGAGAATAGAGATTATGCGAATAGTCTAAAACTTGTAGAATTGCCCACTATTTCCCCTGAATGATCTATCACTAAGCACTTTGTCGGGGCTTATGGCGTTAAAAGCAGTAGGCAGCCCACCTATTTGTTTTGTTTCCGTTTGTTTCTATTTTCTTTTCGTTTCGACATTTACTTCTTTTCTGACTTTATTTTCTTTTCAAACCTTTATAAAGCTCTGATTTCAAAACAATTTTACTTGCCACGGTTTACGAAAAGTCTTTTCTATCTTACTTTCTCCTCGATTTGTTTTCCCATTTAACATTTGCTATGGAACCACAACCACAAAACTTTATGGAAACCACCTTTAGAGGAAGAAACCAAGGAGGAGATTGAAGATTTGACTCAACGGGACATCGGTACGACTCTGTATTATGATGAACCAACTATGGACACCTTAGGTATAAAGGACAATGTCCTCTGTCATTTAACCAACTAGGATGGGAAAAGCCCACATTAAGTCTAGGTTTGTCACATCGAGCTTACCCTTGAATTTTTGAGCTCCTAGTTTATATACACGAGCACGGTGTCGGAGCCAGAAAAGGAATCATAGCCTTCGGACTTTTCGGTATTGAATTCACTTATAACCATAGGTATTTATCTGACTTACTAGGATTCCCTAGCGGACCTTTTGCTTTTACCACCACCGGTAGATTTAATGGATTTGTTTGGACTACTTTTGGGGTACCTTAGCAGGAAACTATCACCTGGCGGATAGCATGGACAACAATGAAATACACAACCCCGATATCTGCTATTTCCATAAGATTCTAGCCCATACTGTATTTGGAAAGGAGTAAAACCAAACTGCAGTGTCTAAGGATGAGATATTTTTACTGTACTGTATGAACCAAGGTTGACTCGTTAATGTTGTGTCATTTATGATGAAAACCTTTTCTCGCATTAGTGAGGACCCTAATGAACCTATCATTGTGGGAGGCCTAGTTACCATGATTGCAAATGCCCTCGGACTTAGATACCAACTGCATAACAGTACACCCTTCGGGTCGATTCGGCCTATGAATATTGATTTCTGTTTCGACCTCCGGATAATAGGAAATCTAGGTCCTGCACCTTTTGAATACCTGATAAGGAATGAAGTTGTCACTTTATTTACCCTTCCAAACCATGCTAAAGTGAGTGTCCACAATTGCAATAACTGGCTTTATGAACTGAACCCTCCTGACCATCCTTCAACACCAGAAACACCACAATCTTACCTAGTTGCTGATGATAAAATGTCTGATGAAAGTGATCCTGAGACCCCTCCTGGTTACTATAACCTTAACAATATGGCAGAGGATACTGAAGCCTCTGAAATAACCAAAGGAGAGTACACTGCAAACTTGAACACAATCTTAACCGCACTGGATGCTTATAAGACTGACATTGATGGAATCAAGGATGAATTGAAGAGCATGCGTATGGACATAATTGGCTTGAGTGACATAACTGTGGAGCAATTTTATCACATATCTTCGGCTTTAGAAGACTTGAAAACAAAACTTGGATGAAGTAGCAGTAGCTAGCTTTAGTTTTATTTTCCCTTCTATTTTTGTTTCTAGGTAGTTTCCCTTTCTGCAAATTTCTTATTTCCGTTTTTAATTTTTGCACAATTATACTTCCTGTCAAAGAACAAGTATTCAATTTAATATAAATTCCAGTTTACTTTCAATTACAAGTTTCGTTGCATTCAGTGCATGTTACAGCAAAAATTAATTTCACTGCATATCTATTAGCAGTAGCATATTATACTGAAACTTGTTTTTATTTTTGTTTGATTACTTGATTATTTGATAATTGGGGTGTGTCCTAAATGGACTGATATCATTTTTAATTTATACCGTTGTTGGAATATCTGATGTGTTGTTGGATTTAATATGTTTCATTCTAAGCAAGTGTTGTTCTCGTGTGAATTTAGAAATTTTGTAGGCGTAACGGTCGTAATAAACCCATTACACTCGTAACACGCATTTTAGCGTGTTACGCCCATCATCCCTGCGTAACGACCGTCACGCACGTTATAATCACGTTTTCTGCCTCCCATAAACGTTTTCCCTTCAAACTTTCCCCCTTCTTCTCCTCCCACGACCGTCCACCCATTCCAATTCTGCCATTAATCTCCATTCAGTACACTTAAATTCCATTACCCTCACCTTCAAACTTCCCTTATTCTTTCCCAAACTATATATTTCACGGTTCCTCCCTTTCTTCCATCTCTCTCACATTCAACAAAACCCCATTCACATACAATCACTTGCATGCCATAGCCAACAACAACCAACAAATTCCCAACATCATCCTCCATGGCGGTGACCAAGGAGAAACCAGAGGACCAAGTTCTAGAAATTCCAATGTCGCGGTCTCCACCTACCGGTATGTCGACATTGGTATGCGAGGATTTGGGATTGCTTGAAGGCGTCCAACATCTTCTATAAAACATCAACCTGTGGACCCTGTGCAGCCAACCTCAGCCCATCTATGAAACTCTCACTTTGGAGTTTCTTAGCTCGTTTTGTTACCTCACTCCTGCCAGTGCCACCAACTAACTCTCTGGCATAGCCAAATTTCGCATGTTCAGCAGTGAGTATCAACTTTCACAAACTGATATCGCGCAGCTACTCGATTTCAGTATCGATGAAGGTGTCCACCTTCGTGTCCTAGACAATTTTAGTGAGGAGGCTTTCAATTTGTGGCACGACTTGACAAATAATCGTGCCAACTCTTATGATCACCTCAGCTGACCCATCCATAATTACGCAATCCGATACTTTCACGCATCCTGCACACTATCTTTGCGAGATAGGAATCCAAGCTCGACTCAAGGAGCTTTTCTTCATGCATTGTGCATTCACGGCCAAAAGATCAACGGCGCTCCATTCCTCTT
Organism: Vicia sativa; assembly: GCA_021764765.1. NCBI lineage: Eukaryota > Viridiplantae > Streptophyta > Magnoliopsida > Fabales > Fabaceae > Vicia > Vicia sativa. The sequence goes on along the minus strand of CM038793.1, from coordinate 177,834,864 downwards.
AGCCCATATTCACTCCATATGCACTAGAGGCGGCAAACCTTTCTATTTCAGAGGGATTGTCACTTCTCTTGCTTTGGCTTTGAACCATGGTGCCGCCCTCGCTGATTTACCTTCCATGGCACCGGCATTGCTTACTTTGGACCACTACAAGTCGCCCATCTCATGCACAGGCGTGGCGATGGCAAATTCCTACTGTGATATGGAACATCATTTTTCCTAGCATTCTCTTGCTTTGTAGGGACCGCATTGACCCACAAAACTGGGCCAATTGGCTTTTCGACCCTGCTGCCCCCGAGGGCCATGTTCCTATCCATGAAGAACAACCTACTGCTCCCGCGGACGAGATGCAAGAGGAGTTGGATTGAGCTTCCCATTCATGACATCCGGAGTCTTCATCGCCCACCTCCTATCACTCTTGAAGATATTCTCCGACCCATCCACCGGCTAAATCAAATGGGTGCGACGCGAAAGGAAACATCGGGAGCGATATGACAACTTGTGTGCATAGAACATTCAAATTTTGAGTGGTCGGTGAAGCATGAGCGAGAATTGGGCGAGGCCTGTCTGGCTGAGGCATATAAGGATGGATGTCGGCACCCTTGGTCCCCGAGCATTGATTGAAGCCACACCCACAGTAGAGGGCGGGTCATCCTTAGTTTTATTTCTTCCTTCTTTTGCATTTTGTTGTTTATTGATGTATTTGGATTTTCCCGCTATTATATCACAACATTGAGACAATATACGATATGGTGTGGGAGAGGTACCGCATTTTCGATGCGAGTAATTTCTATGCAATGATATTTCACGTTTCATTTCTCCCGCTTTATTCAGCCATACCAAAAAAATGCGCTTTACTTTCGCATAGCCGTTATTACCTACCTTAACAAAATCCTAGTTAGGAAGCCGAGAACGATTCAACAAGATCGATACGGTTATGACACCTTAGACTTCCTACTTACGTGATTCGTTTTAATAACCGTTATACCGATATCTTGAGTTTTAGTTCTAAAGTAACCCCTAGTAGTTTATACTAGAGTCAGCACCGTCTAAACACAAACCACGTGGGGAGCCGATGAATATAAGTGTTTGATGCCTTATCAACAATATATCCTTCTTATCTCGCTGCTAAAAAAGAATTTGCACCAAAGTACATGGTCGCATGAAAGAGATGAGCAAATATTGAAGGAAGTCCATTGATGGTTGATTCAGAGGTATCTGGTTCTGAACTTGGTAGGGCGTGATACGGCTCGATCCCCCACAACCTCCAAATCGGATAATACGCGTAGGGTTGTCACATTCGTGTACCAGACCCCGTGCTTAAAAAAAGGATCAAAATCACTAACCGGCTACTCCACTACGTGTGTGCTAAGATAATGGGCTTAATGTGATTGCGCTAGAACGAAACCGGGTGAAATAGGTGCAAGAAGCTTCAGGTTGAATTATAACAGAACAATTGAACTGTTTGTTTAAAATGGAAGTCCACGACTAGCTTGTTGCTTGTGTCATTAGCGTATCGTTAGTGTTTTACTTAAATATCGGCCGAACTAACGTTTGATTTCTTGTGATTATTTTGAAAACCAAAGGTATGCTAGGCGTATGCGTCTGATAAAAACTTGTCCGATTTTTCTAAATGCTTATTTGCTTGAGGACAAGCAAAGGTTTAAGTATGGGGGAATTTGATAACAAGAAATCGTATCATATATTTGCTATGAAATTAGCTCGTTTTAATATCGCATTGATCCATTTAACTCTCGAATATTCCGAGTTTTCATGTCTTTTTGCAGGTACTACATATCTCAAGTCAAATTAACAAAAAAGATCATGTAAACAAAGTCAACATGCAAGATCATAAGGAAAAGAACAAATCTGCAAAAGTCTGCAGATTTTCTTTGTTATAACTTCGTCACACACCTATCAAGGTCGTAGCCTTGCTAAGCCATATTACGCTCATCACCCTTATAACGACCGTAACACGCTACTACTCAAAACAACCGTCACACACCACTCGCGACCGTAGCAGCTAAAGGCAATTTATAAAGAACGTGGAGACGTGCAAGCATAAAGGAAGGAGTCTTAGATACTCCTAAAAACTCTCAAGGAGATATTACCCACTACCCTGAGTTTTCTCACAAGTCAGATGCAAGGCCCGATGCAAAGTTTCCAACGCCATTTCCTTCCTCTATAAATACGGAAGTTTGAATGAAGAAGGACGAGTTTTTATTTCAAATTTTCTTGTGGAAGCTCGCCAAAATTATAACTCAATTTCAGTTTTCACTTTGCTCTTGTTTTTATTTCCTTTATTTCTGTACCGTTCAATAGCTATTTCCAACATTAGGAAATTGTTATTTATAGTTAGGATTTATTTTAGCCACAGACTTTGATTTAAATTCCGATTCCGAAGGTTCCGATTTTCTGATTTGTGGAAGAAAGACGTGAGGAAGCGATGTTGTATTCGGTTTTTAATTGCATTTAATTCCAAGTACAATTTATTTATGATAAGTTTCCATTATTTATTCAATATGCATACTTTACTGTTTTCCAATTATGTTTCCTGTGTGTTTGCTTTAATAACCATGGCTAGCTAGATTTTCACAGTCGGTATGTAGTAGTAATGTGATGGGAATTAAATCATTCCCAAGCTAAAATCTCAATTAACTTAAATTACGGTTATGAATTTTGTAATTAAAAATAAACCTTTTGTCACGAAAGTAAGAAAAGTAGAATAGGTTAGGATCGAGACCACGAAAGTGTGAGGTTTTAACGGATAGCTAAAGTTAGGCATTCGATTTAAATACATGAGGCGCTTTAAAGCAATTAGATTTTATTAAGTTTTCAAAGAATATTTTCTAAACACTTATGGGCTAGCGAGGCGAGCATAGGGCTTTAGGAGTATAATCCGAGATAAGACCACGAGGTGTGAGTTGAGGATTTTTAAGCGATAATCTCTGAACAATTAAGTTAACCATCTTTATATGCTTAGGTTTGATTTAATCCGCTTAGGTTCACTATATTACATCTTGTTGCTTTAATATTATTTCTTTAATCCGATTAGTTTTCTCTACCTTAACTTCCAAAACCAAGCGTGACATTATCCGCCTTAGCTAAATTAGCAAACTTTTATAGCACTAGAGTGATTCGAAGTCCACAATGGGTTCGACATCTTTTATTACTACGCGATAGGTGCACTTGCGGTTAAGATCAGATTAGACACATTAGGTCGATCGCACATCAAGCCTTAAGGTTTAATTTGAGGCTTTGAAACATATGCCTTCTTCCCATCATGTGTCACGGCTAGAGTCCGGTATCATGGTGGTGTCTTAACTTTGCTTATAAGGATATCTACAACATAAATTATCTTCTTCTTAGGTACCCAGAGCTTCTTGGGTCCTATTTTGTTAGTCTTCCCAAAGTTGTTAGAAACCTTGGGCTTAGATGCATGATAATCATATTTAATTGCATGATTGAAGCGGCATTTTGCTTTTAGTTTTGCCTTAAGCTTTGAAAGAGATTTTCTTTTTCTTTCTCTTCAGGCATAAAACCAACAAAGACAAAATGAGAATGAAGAGTATTTGGTTTATCTTCTTTTTCAGAATCATATTCTTCATAAGGATCATAACCAATACCTCTTGTATCGTTTCTTCTTACGCCATAGATCATTGAAGCCATGACGCTTCTTCATAGGCTAGCAAGAAATTCGAAAAGATTTGTCATATTTCTTTATGACATCATTAGTGTTCCCGGAATCTTCTGAAATAATTTACTTCTCAAATTTAGAACTCTTGCTTCTAAGAGAAGAGCTACCACCCACATATACTTGTATTGTCGTTGACAACCTTACCACGTCACAGGCATGTCAATGGAACAGCACCGTGACAACCACATCATCAAGAAGACTTTTAATATAAGAAGTTGGTCTCTTACTCGAACCATCAATTATGATACTCTTGATGGGTCGTGAGGATAAGCTTCCATATTGAGTGAAGAGCAATCATACAAGTAAGAGAAATCCAAGACTTTAAGATATTAGATATGAATCATTTCATTTTTAAAATGTTCAACTTATATTTTTTCAAACTGTGTGAAACATTCGACTCGCATTTGAATGTCAACAAACTTATTATGTCAACATCAAAACAAAATGCATGCCAATTTTATTGGAGTTGGATGGAAAAATGTTGCAACGCAAATACTTGAAAATTGAATGTGTTTATTATTTGTTAAAAATAAACTTGTGAACTTGAAAGAAATAAATAATAACAATAAGTCATACTCGATAGTGCCATGATAACGTAGAATAAGACATTAGGTCGATCATACAACATATATAAAAATAGTGTGTCGAAGAACAAAACAATACTTCAATAAACACACAATTCAAAAATAAATAAATCATAATCATGTTTATCTAATTCAATTATAACCACATAGTTAAAACTTACAGAAATCAACTACAGAAAGTTCCAATTCATCATCATTCATTGAACTTGGTGTCATTTCTAGATATGCACATTCATGTTGTTAATCCATATTTGCAAAAATGAACTCATTTTGTCATGTGAAAGTCTTCAGAGGTTGACTTTCATGTATTATCTTGCAAAAATAGGTCAAGTTTGATTAGTAGTGTAAAACTAGTTATGGTAGAACAAAGTTACTTTAGCAAGCAGATATATACACTTAGCAATGAGACCCTGTAATTCAAAATTGTCTTTGACGCCAATTGGCCAGCATTCACACAATCAATTGTAATACACACTTGAATTGTTTTGTCAATTTTGCAATGAAAGAGTGATGAACATAAACAAAAATCACAACGAGCCGAACACAGTAGCGAATGGTATCTACTTGAAGAACTCCATAACCCAAAAAGTATTAACATAACATTCATATCTAATGCCACGAAAACCAGCTCCATTTGCTAAATCCATGAATTCTTGTTCAGTCCGCTCTTTCCCACCTGGATTTTGAGTCATCATCAGAACATCTGATTGGGCTGCAAACTTCCAAGCAGCATTATTTTCCGGTACGATTGACATAACTGTCTCTAAAACAATCACTTTTCCATCATCAGGAATAGCATCATAGCAATTCTTCAAAACCTTCAAGCACTGCTCATCACTCCAGTCATGAAGTATCCACTGCACAAAATTTTAACATTTTATTTATATAATAACACATCAGTCTCGGGTAAAACTCATCCAAAACGCATTATTTTATATTTACAAAGCAATTCATAATTCTGGGATATAATGCCTGAAACAAAAATGTTGATGGCATTTCTTTTGGAATTATGGAAACACAAAGCATGTTTGCTTTATGCTTTTATTTTTCATTTATATTTTATTGACTATCTACAACTCTATATGATAACTCATGCAAATTATTATGTGTACGAACAAATTTCACTAGTCTTTTATCTCTTTTATATATTGCATCTATAACTCTCCCTCTCATGTCCTACGCCCCACAACTTTGTCTACATGATTGTGCAAGAACCAAAGATTATACCAAAAAAAATGGACTAAAGGACCCCTGATGGTCTCTTACAAGTTACAACTCTTCAACAAGCTGCTACTTTGTCTTGGTTAAGAAAAAAATTCATCAATGTCCTTCACCAAGGGGTAGTGCGAAACAAAGAAGACCCTTTGAGCATATTTATTTGTGTTTGTATATCATTTAATCATATATGATATGGAACAAAATAATGTCAGAATTTGAGGTCAATCCTTTTTTACAGGTTTAGCAAAGATGGCACAGGCCACTTTCAGCCACGTGTCACCTCCAAAGTTGGCATTGGTGAGGATGGCAACTTGAGCAAACAGTTATATTCTCTGAACTGGCTTTGAGAAGGTACATATTCTATAAGGACGAATTTGTATCCAAACTTTCTTGAAAACTGACATTATATGCTCTTAACCTTCACCTAAAGTATCAGCTTAAGTAAATCTTAGAGAGAACCTAATCTTTAGATCCTCCAGGTTATATTATCAGTAAACTTTATTCAGGATGGAACACTCAGACAAATAACCTGATGGGATACTTAGTTCTAATATGTGCGATGACCCAATCATTGACCTCAATCCACATCAGCACAGCTTCTAGAAGCTGTGAGAATAAGATTCAGTTAGAATACTCCCTGATTTTAAAGGATTTTCTATTATAAATGAGAATGTAGTGGAGTGGAAATGCATACAGAAAATATTTTTAGAAAACAGTTTGGAGATATTTCTATCTGGATTGTGAGCCTAGCTCTGGATTACGAGTTCATTAACTCTGGTTTACTTTTCGCAATTGTAAGAACTTTAAGCTCAACATATGCTATTAATCATACACTTCATTACCTGTAAATTCTAATTCCTATCATAATCGTTGTGAAAATTTATACCAATAACCACTATGTTGACTCTCTGAGTCCCAACTGCCATTCGGTTTCAAAAATTCTGTCACTAATATTATACTGTTAACCATTCAATGGATGTTATAAACCACCTAAAGTAGTAGTGATAATTGTTGATAATGAAAATAATTTTGACTGTTGAGCTAAATTAAACAGATTTTCTCTTTATTTAAATTTAGAATATTTTTCAGTACTTTTAATATTTTTCATTCAAAGTAAATACTATCCCTTAATCATCATTGCCATTATTTTTCATAGGAAATTTTAAGAGATTGGTCAACTAAAAGAAACACAAAAATCCACTCACCTTCATAAATATGGCATCTGCTTTAGGCACACTTTCAAACATATCTCCGTAGCGTGTTCAACACCTGCCAACATAAGGTGGTTTTACTTTTGGTTAGTGATGCACAATTGATATATATTATATGCATAACATATAAACTAGATTATTTTATCTTTCAACAGGATTAGAACTTTAAAAGATCATACCAGGATAGGAAGGCGTGCTCAATGACATGAGGCAAATCGAAATTGATACCCTTTATATGAGAGTATTTTGAAGTGATCAAGTTAATGCTGATCCCAAGACCACCACCAACATCCACAAGCCTTTTTACCTCTTCAAATCCTTTGTAGCATTCAAGAACCTTCTTCATTATTATAGTGGAGTGATTAATCATCGCTGTATTGAAAACTTGATTAAACCTCGAGTCCAAGCTGGGATACTCAAAGGCATGTGTACCATGAACCCTGTTGAATGGAATACCCCCTTCCCGAATTGAATCTTTAAGCTGAGACCTACAATTTAATAAACAGTTATATATCTTGCCCTCCTAAATAAAGAAACTGCTGCATTGAAAAAGTCTTTATTGAAAGACTGATATACAAAACCATTTGTTGCTGCCCCTTATATTAAAAGTGTTAAACTCGTCTTTGTTTCTTAAGAAATTACCGAAAAATTTGACCTCACTTCTCGCTAATATAAGAATGTATGATAAGTTAGATGGGAAATGAAAGCATTGATCTCCGAGGAATGAAAATTGACTACATAAATGTATACGTTGTAATGTCTCTAAACATAGTGTCAAGCTTCACCGACGGAAACAATTCCCTACTTAATACTCACGACGTTCCCTTTAAGCCACTGTTTAACTTGTATAAAACTAGACTATACCTTCATAAATTAGATTCTATTCCCCCACTCCAACAACATTAAAAAAAAACACATTAGCAACCAAGCCTTATCCCACTAAGTGAAGTTGGTTACATGCATCAACTTTCGCCATATTATTCTATCCAAGACCAGGCGTGTCTATCCAAATCGTTAATCTCGAGATCTTTCTTAATATCTTCTCTTTTAGTTTTTCTAGGTCTTCCTCTACGTCTAACTGTTTGACTTCTCTTCATCTAAACTACTCTCCTTATCACAGAATCTTTAGGTCTTCTCTCTGCATGACCAAACCACTTACGTATGTTTTCCACCCTCTTTCTACTATAGGTGCTACACTACACCAACACTCTCTCTAATCATTTCTAATCCCATCAACATAAAAAGAAAAGAAAGAAAAAAAAAACTCAACAAACAAGTTCAAATTGTATAAACAATTATCACATATCACTATGTACTAACAATACATGTTGCATGAATCAAACTCCGAATTCATTAAAACAGAAAACTAGCCTCATTATTCTACTTGAAAACCTAGAAACAGATCGAGATTATAGAGAAGAAACCAAAAGACATGAATGGAGTTGAGAACTGACCAGCTTTCAAGAAGACTTTATCCTGATGCAATGCAATCAAAGGAGCCAAGGAAACACCATCGGAATTAGGAGCAAAGAATTTAGCAACAGGAGTGATACTATAAAGTCTATGAAAGGATCCAAGGTTTTGGTCATCAGGAACAACGGAGCAGTTAAGCACGGAGTGAGAAGCGAGAAGAGCGAGAACTCGATCTAACATTTTGGGAGCTTCGGGATTAGTGCAGGAGAGACGAGAAGCGATTTGGTCGGCGGAGAGTGGAGAATCGGAATCGGAGTTTTGTAGGACTTGGAAAACGCCGAGTTCGGTGGCGGAATGAAGTGCCATGGAAAGAACGACGGAGTTGCTGAGCTGGACGGCGTAGGAGAAGCTTTCTTCATCTTGTAACTCTTGTTGCGCCATCGCTGATGCCTGCCTTATGCTTCGATCGAAATCGATCTGCCGTCAACTTTTTTTTTTTTTTAATTTTATAAAGGTTGTATTATTATTATTATTATATTATTTATTACGATATCAATCATTTTCCTTACTCCTTATCTACTTGTATTCTCTTTTATATTTGACTTTACCTTTTAAATTTTAATAAACTTATGTAGTAAAATAAATAGAGATGCATGTGATTTTAGTCATATGTGATTTTAGTCATATGAGATTCAGCGAGTTTTGAATAATGATCTCACAAAATTATTATCGTATGATTTTAGTCATGTTATTTTTAAAATTTTAAAATGATTTAATTATTTTTAAATTTTTTATTTTTTTAAATAATGTTTTTATATATGTTTAAAATACTATAAAATATTTATTTACTAAATTTTAGAATTTTTTAAAATGAGAAGAATTAAATATGATTTTTTAAAATTTCAAAAGATATTAATAAAAGCAATGAAAATCTCGCTTAAAAAATTAAATTTTGAATTCCTTTTTTTTCGAGGAATTTTTTATAACGTTTTACACACGTCTGTAAAACAATCATTCAAAAATACACATCAGTTTAATAGCAGTGACTAAAACTACGTGCATAATAATTTTGTGAGGACCATTATTCGAAGAAAAATTTTAGATGAATCAAAATTGCAGGGTTATATATTTATAGGGACTAAAAACATATTTAACCCATAAAATTTTGTATATGTTATCTAAGTCAGATACTCTTGTTGTCCGGATTTTCAAAGCACGATATTTTCTAGAATTTCTTTTTTATGCTAAATTTGATTATAATATTGGCTTTGTGTGAAGGAGTATTTGAAAGGTTAGAAAGACTTTAATGTTAGATTGCAGGTGGAGTATGGGAGACGATAGTCGGTTGACATCATGAATGATATGTGGATTCGTAGAAGCCATGAGGGTTATTTGCATGGTTTACAAAGGCAAAGTGTGTATAGTATTATCGTAAATAATCTCATGTTACATAATGTCAAACAGTGGAATATGATAGTTTTATGAAACTTGTTTGATTATACAGTTGTGGAAAATATTATTCAAGTCCTGTTGGTTGTTGATGTTACATAAGATAGGCTAGTTTGGAGTGAGGAGCAAACTGGTAACTATAGTGTGTGTCCTGGGTACAGGTTATTGAGGCGGGCTAATACACGACCTCCTTCCTCGGAGACAGATGTTAAGTGGAAAATTTTGTGGAACCCAAAAGCCCCTCCTCGAGCACGTTACTTGTTGTGGAGAATTTGCAGGGATTGTTTGCCTTTTGGAGTTCGTCTCTGTCAGCATCATGTTCAACGTGCAGCAAATTGTCCGTATTTTTCATATACTTTTTAGGTGTCATGGCATGAATTGTAACACCCTTCTAAATACCCCGCGATTATTATAATAAAATACAGAGTTGACATGTAAATAAAGGGCGTCACAATTGATAAAAATAAAAATTCCAACAGATGTCATGCTTTTACTGAAGAACATAACTCAAGTAATCATAAAGTATACATGTTCTACACAGCAGAATAATTTTAAACTAGGATAAGTTCAAAAACCAATAATTATCCAAAATAACCATCAAAATAAAATAGAGTTCATCAATGACTCTAAGACATGCGTTACCTAGTGTTACAATCGAGCATGACACGACCGCACAAAATAAAGTGCACTTCGATGAGCCATCCTCACGACTCTAAGCCGCTAAACTTCAATGAAATCATCAAAGTAAGGGTGAGACTTCAACATAATTAAAATGCATTATAAGTTTCTCAAATCAATAAAATATCTCAAGTTATTAATCCACCATTTTAGCATAATCGGATAAGTCAATTTTCACCATTTCAATTCATGATCATACACTGACATAACAAACAAATTATAACACAAGAAACCATCCTATCATGCTATAATTCACACAAGATGCAATACAAGACTTTATGCATGTGGTACCATAAGTGAACTAAGTCACACACTAATCCATAATCACCCGGATATAGTAACATCAATTCGTTCATAATCACCCGAACATGAATCCAGCCTCACCACACATAATCACCCAGGAATGGTTATTGGCAATACTCACTAATTTCACATAATGGGAATTAGCTACCACCAGAATCTATATGCATGCAACATTCAATACAGGTTATGATCACATCAAACATCATAAACCATCATCAAACCAAAACATGATATTATCACCCATCATGGAATAAATCATCAAAACATAACATGCACACTTACTCCTCGATTAGTAAGTCTATCACCAATATACAATCACAATAACACCTGTACACAAGTACAAATAATCCACAACACCACGTACGCGAAATACAACACTACAAGACCAGAAAAACCAACACTTTCCAATTTAAAAACAACCAATTATTATTTTCTCATTTTCATAAAATAGATTGCTTAATTTAAAATAACGTCCAAAGCGGCGATTAAAAAGGACTTACGGTTTGAAAGATATGATTTTTCAAAGTTTGGTATTTTTCAAAAATGCTACAATGGTAGCTGGTTCCTCCGGAGAACCGGTTCCCACTATGTGGCTCACGCTCTCTAGAATTTTGTATGAGGAACTGGTTCCTCCCACGAGAACCGGTTCCTCGTTAAAAGCGATTTTTCACTAAAAAGCACTGGAACCGGTTCCTCCCACCGAGAACCGGTTTCTCAAACTGAAATTCCACCTCTCTAGAATTTGTACAGGACACAGTTCCTCCTACAGGAACTGGTTCTGACGTCTATGTGAAAAATAAGTAATTTTGACGACATGTTATTTCCCAATCAATTCTTATCATTCCAATACAAACCCACACATCCAAATTCATCAAAATCATCAAACAACAACAACATAATGCAATATAGCATATTCCAACCATACTCAATGATCCTATAACATTGATTTGTTCAAGTTCATGCAATTTAAATAGTTTAGGGTCAAATTCTACAAACCTAGAAAATCCTAAATTGGGATTCCTAACATACTCAATCAATCCTATTGATCCCAAAACCTATAAGGCATAATAACTAAGAGAAATCACCCTTACATGAAAATTCTTGATCCTTGAGAGTTCTTGGTTCTTCTCTTCCCTTGCTCTTTGCACTTCTCACGTACGATGAAAATTCCCAATTGCCTTCTGTTCACAGTGATTTCTGGTGAAACAACCGCTAGTTCTCCAAACTATCAAATAAGCGTTATGATTGTTATTCAATCCCTTTGGTAACTTGCAGGATCGACTAGATTGATCCTATGGGGTATTGGTCGTTTGCGTAAACTTAAAATAAGGATTCATGTTCAAGACTTGTTTTTGAATGTTTTATATATGTTCAAGTGTGTTTCGATTATGATGTTCAAGGACTTAATAACATGATCAAGTAAAGTAGTATAAAACTAATTTGAACAAGTAAAAGCATAAAGATTTCGAATTGCAGAAAATGTATAAATGCAGGAATGCTTAAATGACTTTTAAATGTAAAAGACTTTCAAAGTAAAAGCATGAAGTGTAAAAGACAGAAATGTAAAGGCAAGTATGTAAAAGCTTTCTGGAAAATAAGAGCGTTAATGTAACAGTTTCAGAAAAGTAAAGGATTTCGAAATGGAAGAAAAGCGTTTAAATGCAAGGAAAGTTAAATGACTTTGAATGTAAAGAATTTAAAAGACATTGATGTAAGACAAAGATAAACTGGAAAGATAAAGATGCATTATTGAATGATAAAAGTTTTGGTGCAATCATACGTACATCATTCGAGCATTCGTTTCCCTAGCCATGTGGTATTTTGAATGTTACTGAATTTTAGTACAATAGATATGACACACGAAATCCTAACACTAAGGCTTCTATTTATACTATTTCGACCATAACGGTCTGACTTATGAGATCTTGCCACGTTTCAGACATGCAGAACACTATGCTTCTCTAGCTTCCACGTCTTCGAACCGTTTCCAGCGTGCAAATTCGAACTTCCATTTATCCCGCTCACATTTGAATTTCAAATATCTGAACTGTCTTTCGTTTCGAACTCGCTTCTTAAACACCACACTACTACCACCTCGAAGCTCCTTTTATATGTATCATCATAATTGCTATTCGAAGCTCCAAGTTTCAGTATGTCTATTCGAAGAGCCAATTCTTTCATTCTGAATCATGACATTCCCTTTGTTCCAATCTTGATATTGTTTCGTTTGAGCTTAATGATTCTATTCGAATCATAGATATCAAAATCTTGACCAACAAAATGCCCTTTAAAATATGTATTTGAGTCTCTTTAGAAATACTTATTTTAAATATATCCTAAATTTTGATGTGACTTTGAGCAATCATGACACGTATGATTTCTATTCGTCGATCCACGACGGCTCTTGGGTTTCGAACGCTTCAAAACAGTTGCCACGGTATGGTGCGGTTATTAAAGACAATGATTACCTTTAATCATGCTTATTACCAATGCCTACTTTACGCCACCTCACCTCGTATCCAACCCATGTCTTCCACGTATCCTGGCCTTAGTTGATGAGTGCTTCAACTTCCTTACTATAAAACCAAACAGACTTAGTCTTTCTACTCTTTTTCCACACTCTGAACTCTTTTCTTCTTCTCTCTTTGCTAAAAAACCCTAAATTCTTAACAACCTCCAACAATGTCTTCAACAACATCTCGGATGAAAAGATTTCTAGAAGAAGAACAATACTTATGGAGCGATCACGGAAAGCAAAGTTGGTATTCACCAAGGCCAATCCGTGCTTATACCTCAAGGCATCTCAAGAACAAGAACTCATGTATTCTTCCGGTATTAATCGACCAATGCCTCGGAAGAGGTTTGCCCTAATAGGCCCTCTCACGATTTTGAGATTTTGAAGGATACTAGGACCATATTCCTGTTTGCTATGATTTTAAACCTCTATTCAACAAAATGGAAACCCCTAGGTTAGAAGCGATAATGTGAATGAACCCTCATTTGAACAACGTAGAAACCCACATGGTTCCCCAAAGGATCCTTTTATTTTGGACTATGTTAAAAGTAACTTTAAACCATTTCGATCTTGTCCTACTGCGATGTAGCGTACCAAAATGGTTTGCTAAAGTGGAGGTTAAGAGATCCCATCGATGGGAGGAACTAGGTATTTACAATCTCCTCAAATTATCTAAACCGGGCTTCACCTCAACCACCCTTTGCTATTTGCATCTACTGTACTTTTGGGATAGTACTTATAATACTTTTCACCTTCCGGAGGAAGTCACACCTACATTCTTTGATATAACTACTATCAACGGCCTATCACGATGGGAGAAACATATATTCACGATTAGGGAACATTCAAGCATTATTGACTTGACGTAAAATTGGCGGCTTCTCCAAGTTTATCGATCATTATCACCTTGAAGGTGATAGTGTCTCGATGTCGAACATATTGCCTTTCTCACCCTTTGGTTATCAAGATATGTTTTCTGCGGTGGGTCACTCTGGTGGCAGGTTTATCCCTCTAGCAAGGGATTTACACGAAAATAGGAGGATTAATTTAAGTGAGCTCTTACTAGTTGACCTTTATGAAAGTTTGAGGTTAGCTGTTTCGAGCTTAAAATCTCACACTCCTAAGAATATCTTGCTAGCTGGTCCTTTCTGGTTGCTCTAGTTATGGCTTAATGCCATGTTCGAATCTTCACTCTCTACTGCGGATACAATTGTTGAGCAAGATCCAGAAATAGCGGATCGAAATGTTGAAGGCACAAGGCTAAGGAGACTGACTCAGTGATGATAAAGTGATTTCAGTTCTATTCTCACAATACATTATGCTCTTTTCCAAGAAGCATAAGTTCGAAGAGACTATGGCGCCTTTTGCTTTGAGGACACATGGACCATCATGGTTCACTATGTCCCTTTCGGAGGCTGCTAAGACTAAAGAAATCCAAGATATCTGGAAAGCCTTCTTGCTCCCAAGACTAATCTCTTCAAGAATCACTCCAACCAAGAATCAAATTCTTCTGTTTGCCTATCAACCCAACTTTGTTTCAAGACAATTCGGTTTATGTCAACTAATTCCTGAACCCCTCTTTCAGACTCATAGTTCTATTACCTCCGGTCGAACCTTCAAGGCCAGAGAAGCCAAACTGCAGCAGGAGCAATATCAAGATTTTGCTTAATTTGAATTAATCTCTTTTGAACCATCTTATTTTTCATCCAAAGGTTTTCTGGATTGGTGGACTAAATTCTACCAGTCTTATATGTTTGACACTCTTACCATCCAAAATAAACTGACTGCTGCGTTCGATGTGCAGGTACACAAAAAGAAAGGTATGCTCACTCATGCTCGAGATTAAAGTTTTGAATTACTTGAAACAACATGACCCACACTTGAGTCCACGGTATATCGGCGTCCCAAATCTTGAAGGAAAAATTCTGAGAAAAAGTGTAAGTTCGGACTTCCTTGAGGTTGTCACGAGGATAGTTATAGGTTGGCACTTCGAAATGCATCCACCTAAGTTTCCCAAACTACCTACCTCGGGCGGCTCGGCTTGGTTTCCTCCATACCCGTGGTGGTTGACTTGTAAAGATGTTCAAATACAAATCTCAAGAAACCAAAGCCATCGAGGCGTGACTTGGGCTCGATCTTGGCTCCATAATTTCCAGGCACCTTAGCTATGACCTTTCTGCCATGTCGATTCTTTCGAATGAAGGCGCAGGTGCGAATGCTTGGGAAATTCCCAAATAATTCTTACTTTCTTTATTTTAACATTTCGTCTTAATTGTCTCAATTTTCAGCCATCAGGATCAAGATTGTTGCATCGAAGGCCAAAGAAGGAAGCAGCTCTCAACAAACCATCGAAGCAAATGATGATGTGCCCAAAGCAACTCCAACAATTACTCCTGCAACAACAACAACAACAACAACAACAACAACAAACACCATTGCTCCAACTCCAACCATTTCTCCAATTCCAACAACTATTCCGTCTCAAACAATTGCTCCGACCCCAAAGGTAAACAGTTTATTTTGATATTTCGAATAGGCTTAAATTTATGATTGAAGTCTAACTTATGTTTGTACCATTTCAGACTAGTAAACTCCCACCAACTACTCCAAAGAAGAGAAAGCCTAATACCAGTGGGAAGACTCTCAAGTGAGGAAAGTTCTGTGAAGAAGAAGAAGCGGAAGAAAGACATTTCAAAGGATACTAACGTCTGGACTCGATTCGAGGATGTTGCTCCCTCACAAAATCAAAAATCCACCTTGACCTCAACGTAATGTTGGAACACATAAACGATAATATATTTGCGGATAATCCACGGGTGAATTCACTTGAATTTTGAAAATGATTATTCGTACCTTAGTTATAAGTTTCTAATCTTTCTTTATTTGTGTAGGATGATTCAACTCCGTCCAACTACTTGATTCCTCCCCACAAACATACGCTCGATCCATTCTTCTCCTCATGGAGATTCAAGTAATCTGGTGCAAAATAAGGGATCCTCAATATGGCGGTTCAAGCTGGAGCTCTGAGCAGCCAGGATGATCAAGGCACTTCACCTCCTCTCAAGGAGACCAGCGAAACAACGCTTGAAGATGCTACGGAGTGCCTCGGAGACTTCTCACCAGAATCTCCTCTCGGACTCCTCGAAAAGGTTACCCAAGTTGAAGAAGAAAAGGCTTGCCTCTCAAGAGAGTGAATATTCTAGTGAAGAAGCGAAGATGAAAGAGGAGAAGAGGCTCAAAGGTGTTCGAGTGAAGGAGCAGTCGATGCCTAATAATGAAGATGAGGACATTGAAATAGTGGATCGGTTGGTGATGCGAAGATGATGGTGAGGAGTTAATGAAGGTGATGGTGTCCACCAATGAACCAATGGAGATCGAAATGGATGTTACTCCATTGCGCATGGAACTTCTGGTCTTCCAAGGTCAAGCAGTGAAGAGGTTAAACCTCTTAAAAGCGAAATGACCCTATTGGGTACATGAAGGCTAAGGCTCGGAGGGACACCCCACTTCCTAAGGATGGTGCTGGTTCGACCACTGATTCCATGCCTTTTGATGATAGGGTTGTACTTCTTCATAAGATTAGGAAGACAATCCTTGACGTGGATCTCTTCGAAGTCTTGACGAAAGATAGTACCGCCTGCTTTATTATGAAGGGACTTCTTAATCAAATTGACCTCACCAACTGTTCCCTGGAAGTTAGCACCATCCTGTTCGAACTTCAATCTTTGATAGACAACGTGACTGGGTGTCTCCTTCAAAGTGAGTCTGCTGCCAACAAAGTCCAAGAGAAGCGAGCTGCGATGGGCGCTGCTTATGAACATGCCTCGAAGCTTACTAAAGAAGTTGAAGAGCATGCCATGCATATCAAACAAGCAAAAGCTGATTATGACCTTCGAGCTCAATCCATTCTTCTCTGGGAGAAACAGATTCAGGAACTTCAAAGTAAAATTAAGGAGGCCCAACAACAACACAGATAGCATATGAGACCAACACTTTTGGTAATCGATTCGAAGAGCTCTTGAATAAAGGACTTGCAGAGACAGAGGCAGCTGAGCAATTCAAGGGCGAAGTTGCCATCCTAGAAGGAGCCAAGCGCTTCAATCAACAAAAGCTTGAGTCTTTTAGGAAGTATCTTCGATCGATTAAGGAACAACACTTATTTCTAAAGGTTGTCTGTTTATTATGTTTGGAATATTAATTTGACTGTAGTTTGTATTACTCTAACAATGCCATTTTGGAAACTTTAATTTACCATTTTGGCATATCTTCACCATGTTGGATTACGTTATTGTTATTCGAATCTCCTACAGGTGTGGTTTATATTTCTTTAAATATTTCCCATTAACCCTTAAGATTCGTTTATGATCATTTACTTCTTCAATCTCATACGCATTGTTCGAAAATGTTTTTACAATTCGAAAAGGTCCTTCCCAATGAGGTGACCATTTACCTAAGGCTTTATTCTTTTTGTCCATGGGTAATATAACTTTCCAAACTAAGTCATTAGAATTGAACGTTTTACCTTTCACCCTTTTGTTATATGCCCTGGCTACTCTCTCCTTTTGCCTCATCAAGATCTCTAATGCATGCAATCTAACTTCATCCAACTCAACTAACTCATTCATCATCATTTCCCAATATAAAGAAGATGGGATTTCATTTTGTCTTTGAATTGACGATTGTAGATGAATTTCCCTTTGGTAAGGCGCATCATGACCAAATGTTAGTTGGAAAGGTGTGGTGTTAGTAGCTTCTTTAGGAGATGTTCTCTGAGCCCATAGTATTTGGTCTAAAGTCTTATGCCAATTTCTTGGTTTTTTACCAACATGTTTCTTTATCAAACCTATTATCACTTTATTGGCTGCTTCGACCTGACCATTTGCTTGAGCATAGTATGGTGTTGATGTTAGCAATTTAAACCCCATTTCTTGAGCAAATTCTTGCATCTTTTTACCAGTAAACACAGAACCTTGGTTTGTGGTTATACTCTCTGGCAATCCGAACCTATAAATAATTTGTTTCTGTATGAACTCAATAATAGCCTCTTGATCTACAGCTATCAATGGTATCGCTTCGATCCACTTGGTAAAATAGTCTATTCCTACCAAAATATACTTCTGACCTTTAGATGAAGCAGGATTGATTTCTCCTATTAAATCTAAGGCCCATCCTCTAAAGGGCCATGGTTTAATAATCGAATGCAACTCACTTGCAGGGGCATGTTGAATTCCTGCATATTTCTGGCATTCTTCACATCCTTTGGCAAAATCTATACAATCTTTGAGCATCTTGGGCGATCATACCATATCGAAATAGCAACCACTTCATTTTATGGCACCTTGATGTGCCCCACATGCCCATTGTGGACTTGATAATGCTAGATATGCCTCACTTTCTCCCAAACATTTGAGTAATACGCCTTCTTGGGTCTTCTTGAACAGTTCATTTCCCATAAGGACATATGATAATGCTCTATATTTTATTTTTCTGTCCACATTCAATGTTGGATTTTCTAAATACCTTATTAATGGATTTCGCCAATCTGTATCTGCTAAAGTGTTTATGGCTAATACTTCGAACCTATCTTTATCACCATAACTTAATTTAATATTTTCTAGATCTGATGGTGTAAGTCTAGTAGCCATGACTCTTCCTCTTATTTCGATCAAATCCTCAAAGTTTTTGGCAGAAACTTTATACCCTGAAGCCAATTGTGCTAGGTCATTTGCTTCTTGATTTTCTATTCTTGGTATGTGCTGAATATCCATGTATTCGAATTTTTTGAGTAGCCTATTAACTATGACAAAGTATGTCATCAGATTTTCCTTTATGCATTTATATTCCTTCTTTATCTGCTTGACCACTAACTCTGAATCACCTTTGATTTCGACTCTAGTTGCCCCCAATTCCAACAAAGCTTCAAGTCCAACAATGGCGCCGTATTGACCGTTGTTAACAGCGAGGACCATCTAACTTATACTTGAATTTTGTTGGAATTCCTTGAGGGAAAAATTATGAGAACTCAACACCACTTGCCTCTACGTGGGTGAACCATCAAGTATAGCTTCAAGGTTGCATTTCGACATAACCCATGCGGGCTTTTCGACCAATGGATGGTCCACAATGAAATCGAAATTACTTGACCTTTCACGACTCTTAAAGGCGTGAAATTCAAAGAATATTACCTTAAGGCTAAAGCCCATTTACCAATTACGCTATGCATTATTGGTTTTGAAAGCATGTGTTTGATAACATCGAAATGAGATGAAACATAAACATCAACAGGTTTTATATAATACTTGAGTTTCATACAAGAAAAGTATAAACAAAGACACAACTTTTCTATATTACTATATCTAGTTTGCATCATTCAACACCTACTTAAATAATATATGGCTCTTTCGATGCCATTACTATCTTGTACTAACATACTACCTATAGTAAGTTCGAGCGAGATATGTACAATCTCATGGGTTTTCCCCATGAAGGTGGAGACAAGATAGGAGGCTGAGAGAGATATCTTTTAATCTTGTCGAAGGCCTCCTGATGTGCTTCGTTCCACTCGAAGGCTTGGCCTTGCTTTAAACGAAGTAGTGGAGAGAAAGCTTGAGTCTTTCCACTTAGATTCGAAATGAATCTTATGAGAAAGTTAATCTTCCCCAATAGAGATTGCAACTCCTTTTTCGATGTGGGTGCTTTAGTCTCCATGATGGCTTTGGTCTTATTCTGGTTGATTTCGATCCCTTTTTATGAACCAAAGCCGGAAATCTCGACTGCACAAAAATGCACATTTAAGGGATTCATTTTAAGCCATGTTTTCTCATTCTTTGAATGATTGGCTCAAATGATGCAGATGGGTTTACTGAGATATAGATTTGATGACTATATCATCAATATACACATAAATGTCTCAATAAAATCATGAAAGATGGAGTTCATTGCTCTTTGGTAAGTTGCCCATTTTTAAACCAAAAGGCATCACTACCCATTCATAGGTCTTGATGTGCGATAAACCTAATGTGTCTAACGGTATCTTTAACTACTGCGCCTGACTATCGCGGTAGTAATAAAAGATTATCGAATCCAGGGACTTTGTAATCACTCTAGTGCGGGAAAGTAATGTTTGTTTAGCTAAGGCGGAAATTGTCACGTTTGGTTTTAGGAAGGTTAAGGAAGGTAAATTAATTGGTTTTAAAGTAATTATGAAATGAAATGGTCGGTATGCATGAGTCGACTTAAAGGATCTAATCGGCTTAGGCATATTAGGATGGTCAACTTGGTTTGTCCGTAGAATTAATCGGTTTAAAACCCTCGACTCACACTTTCATGGTCTTATCTCGGATTATCGTCTAAAGCCCTATACACTTTCGCTAGCCTATAAGTGTTTAGAAGTAATTTTTGGAAACTTAATTAATTCTAATTTGGTTTAAAAGCGCTTTCACGTATTTAAATCAAATGCCTAACTTTAGCTATCCGGTTAAAAACCTCACACTTTCGTGGTCTCGATCTAACCTATTTACTCTTCTTACTTTACGTATGAAGGTTTTATTTTTAAGCATAAAAAGTTATAACGAATTAAGTTGATTAAAGTTTTAGCCTAAGTTTGATCGGATGCCTAATGTCTCTTACTATCCCATACCGACACTAAAGGTTTAGCTAGCCATGGAAATTAAAGCGAGCGTCTGAGAGTAAAAGCAAACAAATATAAATTGGACATTATAAATAATAATAATTTAAACTTGCATTAATTAATTAAAGAATCTTTAATAATACAATTGCAAAATAAAAACACGAAATAAAGCATTAATACTTGATCCTTCTTCCACAAATCGGGCTTCGGATTCGGTATCGGTAAAGTAATAAATTACGAAGCTTAAATAAAAATCCTAAACTATAATAATAATTTCACGATGTTGGAAATTATTATTTGAGCAATAAATGAAAAGAAATAAGCTGAATCGAGAGGAAAATTAGAAGCGAAAATAATATTGGGTTCGAATTAATGAGCTTCCACAAGAAAATCATAAAATGCTCATCGTTTGATGTTGAAGAGGTATTTATAGAGAACTAGGATCGGCGATTGAGTTTTGAAACTTTGTCCAAGCTTGCCTTGAGAATCTCACGGAATATAGGGCGTGGGTTAGTCCTTTAGAGCGTGGCTTACGTGGTTGAGAGAAAGCAGTGTTAGAAACTCCTTGATCAAAGCCTCGCCACGATCGCTCTTCTAATTTAGCATAATGCGCGTTACGGTCGTGGCCTTTGTGTTACGGCGGGGTTGGTGTTTTCTCCGTGTTCACAGTCGTCATGGGTGTGTTACGGTGTAACACTCTTCAAGATAGCTTCTGATCGTGGCACAGGCGTTCTGACCGTCACATAAAAATTTGTAATCTTTGAGAGTTTAATATTTTCTTC
Organism: Vicia sativa; assembly: GCA_021764765.1. Taxonomy (NCBI): domain Eukaryota; kingdom Viridiplantae; phylum Streptophyta; class Magnoliopsida; order Fabales; family Fabaceae; genus Vicia; species Vicia sativa. The sequence goes on along the minus strand of CM038793.1, from coordinate 177,813,387 downwards.
TATTGTTTTGGTGTTTTCTTGCATTGTTTCATATTTTCTTACATTTTGGTGAGTTGTGAATACACGCAAAAGTAATGACAATCTCGAAATATTCGGGAGTTAATCGGGTCAAAATAATACAAAGCGGGTTAATTTCATGTAAAATAAGCGATATGATTTCGTGTTATCAAATTCCCCATACTTAAACCTTTGCTTGTCCTCAAGCAAAATAATCAATTTTAAAAATATCGGACAAGTTTTATAAGCGCATAACTAGTATACCTTTCGTTTTCAAATTGTTACAAGAGATCCTAAGTTAGTTCGGCCAAGAAAATCGAATGAAACAACAACGATCGTTAATGACACACAACAAGCTAGTCGGCGACTATCCGTTTTAAGCGAGCGTCTAATTATACCGTTATAATTCAACTCAAGGTTTCTCGTTCCTATTTCACCGGTTTCGTTCTTGCGCAATCACATTAAGCCCATTATCTTTACATGCGTGAGTAGAATGGCCAGGTTAGTGGTTTTGATCAAAACAGCGGTTTACGGCACAATTATGTGGCAACCTCTTTTATCCGATTGTAGATGCGGGGATCGGACCGTGATACGCCTACAGAGTTCGATACCGGATGTACGAACCACCTAAGCAATGGATTCTTATGTTACTTAGTAAAAGCTTTCGCATCCATTGGATTAAGCGATCGGGTGAGGATCGCCCATTTAATTGGTGCCTTGGCTATTTCCTTAAATCATGTAACATTTTTGAATAAATTCGAGATCATCCACTTATATTCATCGGCTTTCCACGTGGTTTGTGCTAAGGCGGTGCCATTGCTAATATAAACTACTAGGGCTAAATTAAGACTTAAAAGCTGAAATATCGGTATAGCGGAATAGAGGCGATTCGCGTAGTGAGTCGAAGGTGTCATAATCGTATAGTTCTCGTTGGATCGCTCTCGGCCTTAACTAAGATTTTGGTTAAAGTAGGTAACTAACGATTATCACGAATATAAAAGCGAAAAATTTTGGTATGGCTAAATAAAACGGGGAGAAAATGAAATAACGAAATATAACTAAAATAGAAATGAAATTACTCGTTCTGAAATTAAAAATGCAGTACTCCTCCCACACTATATCAAACATTGTCTCAATGTTATGATATAATGGCGAGGTTAAATGAAAGATACAACGGAAAACAAGGAAAACAACAAGAAAAGGAAAAACTACTGGCGACCACGGCGGGGTTCTTGACCTTCTGGAAGGAGTAGCTTCAGAGTCAGTGCTCTGTGGTCCAAGAGATGTAACATCCATCCTCAAAGCGTTCAGCTCGCTTAGCACTTCATCAAGCCTTTCATTCGTCGAGCGCTGACCACTTAAGATTTGAGCATTTTGCGCAAGTAAGGCGTCGAAGCGCTCCTGATGCACCCTCTCGGCTCTGGCAGATACAAGATTTTGATGATGAATGGCTCGGAGGATCTCGTCAAGAGACGGAGGTGGTGGAAGCGGAGGGCGACTCGGTATGTCGAGCCGAGGCAGCTCGATCTAGTTCTTCTGCATCTCATCGGTGAGGCCGACATGAGGTTCTTCTTGGCGGCGGGGCCTTGAGGTCTTCAAGGTTGAACAGCCGGTTGGCTCGGTTACGGTCGTCGATCCACGCAAGGCAAAACGATATTAGTGTAAACTCGGTTTTGAATCCTTTGGATGGAACTTTCCATCGTCCGCTCGTGGATGAGGTGGGCTGATTTGCAATGGTCTAAAGTGAGCGAGGCGGGGTCGAGATGGCGATGACCAAGGGTGTCACCATGGTGTAGTGCTAAAGCGGAGAAGTGACAAGCCCTCCAAAATAGAAAGGTTTTCCGCCTCAGTGCGGATGGAGTGGATATGGGCGGGGAGGAAAGGTGCGGCATTAATTTTCGACCGAGAATGCACAATGCATGAAGCGACTCTTTGGAGTTTAACTTGTGGTTACTATCTCTTGCGAAGATTGTGTTACCGGGATGCGGTGGAAATAGCGTATGGGTGGGTTATGGATTTGAGTGGCGTTGAGATGATCATAGGGTGTGCTCGGTTGTTGGTGAGTGTGCCAAAGGTTGAAGGACTCTTCTCCAAAGTTGTCGGGTACGGAGATGGGAACCTTCCTCGGTCGCGAAATCAGCGGTTGTCGAGCAGCGTTACGGTGAACTCGCTCGGTACGAATATGCGAAACTTCGCAACACGAAAGTTGGTTTGTTGAACCGGGTGGAGTGATGTAGCGAAGGCGAGGAACTCGAGTGAGTGTCTCGTGCGTGGGTTGGGGTTGGCTACAAAGGTTCCACAGTTGACACTACGAAGAAGGTGAACCCTCAAGTAAACCAAGTTCTCTGAGGCAGTCAGTGTCAACATATCTAGTGGGGTGTAGACCACGACGTTGGAATTTCAAAAACTTAATGCGTTGAGTTTCACCTTGCTCACCATTACGTAGGATAACGCCAGGAATAGGTTGGAGATTGTTTGCCATTTGCATGAAAGGATTGTTGAGTGAGAATGGGTACGGTTGGTGAATAAGAGAATGAGAAAGTGATACGGGTAATGGGTATATAATGGAAGGAGATAGTAGGAAGTTTGAAAGTGGAGAGGGATTGATGGTGGGTTGAACGGGGTTAATGGGTGGTTAATGGAGGAAGTGGGATGGTTGGGGAGTTATGGAAGAAGAAGAGAGAAAGATAGAGGGAAGAAGAAAGGCGTTACGCTACTTGGAGTTCTTGATGTAGCCCGTGTTACAGTCGTAACACCTAGCGGCGCGGTAGCGAAGGCGTGTTACGGTCGTGGCAGAATGGCGATCGTAAGAGCGCAATTTTGCAAATTTAAGCGAGCAGAACATACTTGCGGTAACATTTTATATCAAGTAGAACATCTCGGACATTCCAACATAAACATAACACTAATCCATTCAACATATATATTCCAATATAGATAATTAATTAGCAATAGGCGAAAACCATAAAACATTGTAAGCATAATAATGATTGTAAGTTTAAAGCGAAAACAAACAAACGATTGCATTGAATCAAATTAAGTAACTTGTTCTTTTGACAAAAAATAAATGACTTGTAAATTGAAATGCGATAATTGAATAAACAATTGAAACTACCTAGAAACAAAGCGAATGGAAAAATTCTAAAACTAAAATTGAAAAACTAAAAGCGAAAAACTAATAAACTAAAAGCTTCATCAATCTTTTCTCTTAATATCTCTAAAGCTTGGGTGATGTTATAGAATGCTCCTTTGTGATGTCGGTCAAACCAATAAGATCAAGCGCATAGTCTTCAATTCATTCTTTATTCCATCGATGTCGGTTTATAAGCATCCAAAGTGGTCGAATGGTGTTTAATTGTGTAGTGTTTTCTCCTTGGTTTATGTCAGGGCCTACTTGTGCTTCAGTCATATTTGTAAAGTCATGGTAACCAGGAGGAGTTTCAGGATCTATTTCGTTTTCAGACATGAAATTATCAGCAACAAAATATGATTGTGGTGTTTCTGGTGTCTCTGGTGGTCAGGTGGATTCAATTCATACAACCAATTATCACGGTTATGGACACTTACTCGGGCATGGTTCGGAAGGGTAAAAAGAGTAACAACTTCGTTTCTTATCAGGTAATCATAAGGTGCAGGGCCTAAATTTCCTATTATCATGTTGTTGAAGAAATCAATATTCATGGGCCTAATTGATCCAAATGGTGCCTGATTATTAAGTTAGTATGAAGTCCAAGAGCATTGCAATCATAGTAACCAATCCTCCCACCTTTGAAAGGAACATTAGGGTCCTCACTAATGCGGGTAAAGGTCTTCATCGAGGTGGGACAGCATTAACAGCGTCTGTGTTTAAGCGATAGCGAGATAGTTCATCCTTGGATCTGACATTTTGGTTTTGTTCTTTTCCAAGCAGTGTGGGCAAGAATCCTATGGAAATAACGGATGGGTGGGTTATGTATTTCATTGTTATCCATGCTTTACGGGTCGGGGTGATAGTTTGGTTAAAGTACCCGAAATAATCCACTCAAAATCCAATAAATCGGCCTCATGGGTGGTAAAAGTTAAGGGTCCTTGGAAACCTAATAAAGCTAAGTCCCTATGGTTATAGGTGAACTCAATACCAAAAGTCTAAAGCGATGATTCCTTTTGGGCTCCACACCGTGTTCGAGGATGTAAACTAAGGAACTCAGAACTCAAGGGTGAGCTCTCGGTAAGTGATAAACCTATTTTTCGGTGTGCTCTCTCCCATCCTAGCGGTTAAACATGTAGTAAACAACGATTATGCCTAAAGTGTCCATAGTGGGTTCATCATAATACATGGTTAAGCGGTGGCTCTTTGAGACAAAGCCTCAAATCTTCTCCTTTGGTTTCTACCTCTAAAGGTGGTTTCCATAAAGTTTTGTGGGGTCCATAGCAAAAGTAAAGCGGGGAAGCAGTAGAGGAGAAAGTAAAGAGAAAAGACTTTCGAGAAATCTGTGGCAAGTAAAATTGTTTTGAAATCGTGATGATTTTATAAAAGTTTAAAAAGATGAAGAGTACTTATATAGCAACCAAAAACAAATAAAATAAACAAAATGGCAAGCGAAAACAAAATAGTAAATAAAATAGCAAACAAGAACAAATAAAATGGGTTTGCCTCCCATGAAGCTTTTTTTAACGTCATAAGCTGACGAAATGCCTAGTGAAAGATTAGTCGGGAGAAATAGGTGGTAATTCTACGAGTTTAAGCTTATTCATATAGTCTCTATTATCTATCGATTATCTTATTTTAACATGCCGTTTACAATAAGCGGGCACCTATTTCCCTTAATTTCTACCGCTCCGCTAGGAAATACTTTTGTAATTTCGAAAGGACCGGACCATCTAGATTTAAGTTTTCCGAGGAAGAGTCTAAGTCTAGAATTGAATAAAAAGTCGACATCTCCACACTAAATTTTTCCGAGATAAGCGCTGATCGTGCCACTTTTTAGTGCGTTCTTTGTAGATTTTAAGCGTTTTCGTAGCGTCTAATCTTAATTCTTCCAATTCATGTAAATCGAGGATTCGTTTCTCTGTGATGTAGTTAATATTGAGTGTCTTTATCCCCAATAAGCTTTATGCTCTAATTCTCTTGGGAGGTGAGGATTTTCCGTAGACAAGTTTGAAAGGTGTAGTTAGATAGGAGTCTTGTAAAATGTCCTATAAGCCCATAAAGCTTCGTTAAGCTTGGATGACCAATCTTTTCGAGATATAGCGACAGTTTTTCTAATATTTGTTTAATCTCTCTTGAAACTTGACTTCCATTAGTTTGCGGATGATAAGGTGTTGCTACTGTGGTGTTTCACTCCATATTTAGATAGTAATTTATCAAATATCTTGAAATAAATGAGATCCACCGTCACTAATAACAAGTCGAGGAACACCAAAGCGGGAAAATTATATTCTTGAAAAGCTTTATTACCACTCGTGTGTCATTTGTAGGAGAAGCTATTGCCTCGATCCATTTTGAAACGTATGTCAGCAGCAGTATAAACTTGTTTCAAAAGAAGATGGGAAAGGTCCCATAAAATCGATTCCCCAAACATCAAAGATTTCAACTTCAAGTATTCCTTTACGAGGCATTTCGCAGCGTCTTGAGATATTACCGTGCGTTGGCATCGATCACATTTTAGACGTGGACATCCTTCCATAGGTTAGGCGGAAAAAAGTCGGCTTGGAGAATTGCACACGTTTAGAGGTGCTAGCATATACGCCATAAGGAGATGAATGACAATGGAAATGGCGTCTTCATTTCTTTGTCGGTATACAACGGCGGAAAATTCCATCGGGTCCTCGTTTAAATAAAAGTGGTTCGTCCCAATAATAACTCTTGAGATCATGGAAGAATTCCTTTTACATTGGTAAGTTAAGTCGGTGGAAGCGCCGGCAACTAAATAATTAACGATGTCGACATACCAAGGCAACCCTATGGTCATGTCAATGGCTTCCATGACTTCCTTAGCACGGTTTATGTAAATCCAATTGAGCTAGGTGCTTATCATATGTCTGTCGGATGTTCATACGGAAAATCATCGTTAATTGGCACTTGTTGGGTTTATACCTTCCAAAGCAGGATAAATGATCCACTACGTTTTCGGTTCCTTTCTTGTCTTTAATTTCCAGTCAAATTCTGTAAAAGCAAGATCCATCGGAGGAGTCTCGATTTTGCATCTTTCTTGGCAAGTAAATATCGATAGCGGCGTGGTCCGTGTAGATGATGATTTTGCTCCTACAAGGTAAAACGAAATTTGTCAGCCCGAAGACCACGGCTAAGAGTTCTTTTTCCGTGGTGGCGTAATTCATCAGCCGTCTAGCGTTACTAAGGCATAGCGTGAAGTTGCTTATCTTTCCTTTGTCCACTGCGCCTACAGCGTAATCCGCATCGCACGCACATGGTAACCTCAATCGGGCGGTTGCATGATTGAATGCAGCTAAGTCACGGCTTTAAGGGTTTCAAAGCTTTAAAACAATCGTCATCGAATATGAACTCGGCATCCTTCATTAATAGACGGTAAGTGGTTTTGTAATTTTAAATCTTTAATAAAGCGTCGGTAGCCGTGTCCTAAAAACACTCGAGCGGTCTTAGGTGGTTGAGTTTTAATCACTTCTATCTTTATTGGAAATAACATGTCCATCACGATTCCTTACCGACCATAAAATGGCATTTTCCGATTAAGAACAAGGTTCACTTTCACACACGTTCTAAAACACTCTCTAAATTAGATAGACATCCTTCAGCTTTGTCCACACGGAGAACCGTCAACACTTCCATGATGTTGTCAATGAATCTGCGAAAACCATCATACATCGTTGGAAAGTTGCGGGAGCATTACATAATCCAATGGCATTACGTGCGCGAAAGCGTTCCATAGGGACACGTGAATGTAGTCTTCTCTTGATCGGTGAATAGAATTTGGAAAAACGAATAACGGTCTAAAAAGCAAAAGTGTTTGGCTAATCGTTCAACATTTGATCAATAAAGGTAAAGAAAAAAATGCTTTCAGCTAGCTTTCTATAGTCATACTACACTTGTCCACTAACCTCTTTGTGCTATCGATTCGCCTTATGCGTTTTCCGACTTTCTTTCGTAACATACCTTTGGCTAACCCATTTCCGTCGATCAGATCCGCTTACTTTATTTCATCTCGACACTACAATGCGGAGGATCGGATTAATTCTTCTTTGAGGTTCTCCGAGGTTTTGCAATCCTCTTCTAATAGAATCGATGCATACAAATTGAAGGACAAATTCCTTTTAAGTCGATATGTTGTAACCTAAGCGATAGGATATTTCTTTAGACGTCTAAAAGTTTTTGGTTTCAAGCGTTCCTAATGAATTCACTATTACAGTCGAGTTTATTCGATATCAAGGAATTCGTATCGTAAATTTTTAGGTAAAACTTTCAATTCTAGTTTTGGTTTCTTGGGACATGGCATATGATTAGGTGTAAGTGCTAGACTTTCGCTTAGACTGTCATCTTTATATGGTTCTCGCCAATTATCAACTTTTTGCAAATAGATAAGGGCATGACACTGATACTTGCTCCTAAGTCGCATAGAGCTTTGTCTATGACGAATTTTCCAATATTACAAGGTATAAGAAACTACGGGTCTTTTAGCTTAGGAGGCATGTTATTACGAATGATAGCACTACATTCGTGATGAAGAATAGCTGTTCCGTTATCTTAACTTTTCTTATTAGATAGTTTCCTTAAGAAATTTAGCATCTGATGGCATCGAGTAATGGCTTACGTGAATGGTATTGTGATATTTAGTTGTTTGAAGTTCCACGAATCTCTTAAATTGGCTCATCGATTTAGAGTTGGTTAATCTCGGGGATCGGAACTTGTGGTTTATAGAACGATGGAGCACATAAGTTTCTCTTTTTCTGACCTCTTGAGTTTCGTTTTCCTTTTCTTTCGGGTCGCTCTCGTTTTCCTCGACTTGTCTTGCTTCGTCTGAGTGGGTTTTCTAGTCTTGGATCAACAGTCCGTCAGTTCTTTTCCTCCAAAGTATCACGGCATTAGCGTGTCCTTCCGGGTTAGTTGTGGTTGACCAGGAAATATTCAGTAGCGAGGGAGCGGATAGGTGCTATTTGTTGAGCTACTTGTAATCACGAGTTTCAAGCATCTTGTTATGGGTAGCTAAAGCATCGACCTTGCTAGCTAATTGCTTAATTTGCTCGTTGGTATGTAAGTTCGATTTAAAACATCCTTATTAGTGCAGGATTGAGAAGCAATGAAGTGTTACTATCATACTTTCGAGGTTTGATTTCCTAGGAGCGTTGGAAGTATTAGGTCCGTTATTAGGATGATTAGGATAGCCTTTGGATAACGGTGGTGTAGCGAGGAGCTTGTCGAGGAGCATACAATGCATTGTTGCTTTTATGCGAAATTTGGATGATTCTTCAACACAGGTTATCGTATTCTTGTAAGGATTTCCTTGCGTAGTTAGCTTGTTGGCTGGTACTCGGTCAAAGGGGACATTCGGGCAAGATGTGATTGAATACCACATAGATACAGAGTTGGAATCACTAGGACTACGGTAAGCTAACTGGAGTAATGGAAAGGTTCTCTAATTTTTGGGTAAGAGCTTCCACTTTAGCATTAACTTGATCGGGTGTTCACTTGACCTTGATACCTTCGGTTGAGATTTCTCTATTAACTCTCAACTTCCCCATTGGTAGTGGTTACGCCATACTTTCAATAAGTTGGTTCGCCCGGCATATGGTTTATCCATCGGTCGCCACCAGCGACAACGTCTATGGTTAATCTTGTGTTGTATAATGACCGTTATAGAATGTGTGAATAATCAACCATTCTTCTAAACCATGATGAGAAGCGATCTTAGCATATCCTTGTCGTTCCCATGCTTGAATAAAGATTCATTGTCTTTACTGTTTAAAACCATTGATGTTAGCTACGAGCATAGCGATTTTGCTTGGAGGAAAATATCTAGCTAAGAGACTTTCTTCAACTCGAGTGGTGATTGAGTTGGCGAGAAGAGATTGAAGCCAACCACGACTCTGTCTCTTAAAGAAAAGGAAATAAAGCGCAATCGTATCGCCTCGGGGTTTACTCCATTCGCTTTCCACGTGTCTGCGTCTTGCCAAACACGGATAGATGTAGATTAGGGTCGTCGGTGGGAGCTCGGAGAGGCGGTTACTGCGAGCAGCGGAAGAAGCGAAGTTTATTCAAATCGTTTCGAGCAATGGCGAGAACTGCAATTTGTTATGAGGCTCCGCTTAAGAAGAGCTGCGTAATCCTTAAGGGCGAGGGAGGAGGAGGTGGATCGCATTCTTCGTAACTTCGTCGAGATCTGGAAGAACGAATGACGGATTGTTGAGTGCGGTACTCTTGAATTAATCTTCTTAATCGAAGATAACGCTCGATATAAATAAATGGGTATATCAAAGTACCGCCTGAGAGGCGAGTATTTGGCATACACAAAGGAAAATAAATAGTTGCCTTAGCCTGAGCGGTGCTACTTTAAGAGTGCACTAGTGACTAGATCAAAGTCCCGACAGCGGCGCAAAAACTTGATGTGCGATAAACCTAATGTGTCTAACGGTATCTTTAACTGCAAGCGCACGACCCTATCGCGGTAGTAATAAAAAGATCCGAATCCACGGGGACTTTGTAATCACTCTAGTCGCGGAAAGTAATGTTTGTTTAGCTAAAGGCGGAAATTGTCACGTTTGGTTTTAGGAAGGTTAAGGAAGGTAAATTAATTGGTTTTAAAGTAATTATGAAATGAAATGGTAGGTATGCATGAGTCGACTTAAAGGATCTAATAAAGCTTAGGCATATTAGGATGGTCAACTTGGTTTGTCGTAGAATTAATCGGTTTAAAACCCTCGACTCACACTTTCATGGTCTTATCTCGGATTATCGTCTAAACCCTATACACCTTTCGCTAGCCTATAAGTGTTTAGAAGTAATTTTGGAAACTTAATTAATTCTAATTTGGTTTAAAAGCGCTTTCTTTGTATTTAAATCAAATGCCTAACTTTAGCTATCAGGTTAAAACCTCACACTTTCGTGGTCTCGATCTAACCTATTTACTCTTCTTACTTTATAGAAGGTTTTATTTTTAAGCATAAAAGTTATAAGAATTAAGTTGATTAAAGTTTTAGCCTAAGTTTGATCGGATGCCTAATGTCTCTTACTATCCCATCTGACACACTAAAGGTTTAGCTAGCCATGGAAATTAAAAGCGAGCGTCGAGGAGTAAAGCAAACAAATATAAATTGGACATTATAAATAATAATAATTTAAACTTGCATTAATTAATTAAAGAATCTTTGTAATACAATTGCAAAATAAAAACACGAAATAAAGACCCAATACTTGATCCTTCTTCACAAATGGAAACTCGGATTCGGTATCGGTAAAGTAATGAATTCGAAGCTTAAATAAAATCCTAAACTATAATAATAATTTCGATGTTGGAAATTATTATTTGACAAATAAATGAAAAAAATAAGCGAATCACGGAGGAAAATTAAGCGAAAATAATATTGGGTTCGTTGTGAACTTCCGCACAAGAAAATCATAAAATGCTACATGCGTTTGATGTTGAAGGTGAGGTATTTATAGAAACTAGGATCGTGATTGAGTTTTGAAACTTTGTCCAAAACTTGCCTTGAGAATCTCTGGAATATAGGGATGGGTTAGTCCTTTAAGCGTGAAACACGTGGTTGAGAGAAAAGGAGTGTTAGAAACTCCTTGGTCAAAGCCTCGCCCGCGATCACTCTTCTAATTTAAGCTTAATGCGCGTTACGGTCGTGGCCTTTGTGTTACGAGCGAGGTTGAGTGTTTTCTCGTGTTCACGGTGCGTCATGGGTGTGTTCGGTGTAACATTCTTCAAGATAGCTTCTGATGCGTGGCACAGGCGTTATAGCCGTCACGACTACTAAATTTGTAATCTTTGTGATTTAATCTTTTTCTTCATTCTTTTGGTGTTTTCTTGCATTGTTTCATATTTTCTTATTTTGAGCTAAGTTGTGAATACACCGCAAAAAGTAACAATCTCGAAATATTGAGGAGTTAATCGGGTCAAAATAATACAAAGCAGTTAATTTCATGTAAAATAAAGCGATATGATTTCGTGTTATCGGTGCCTAAGGCTCTGAGCAGCGAAATCTTTGTCTTAACATCTTCTTGACAATAAAGATCGGTTATAACGGTATCCATCTAGCATACTTAGGTATTGAATCCTGCGATAGAGTCTTTTAACATTTACGCCACGAGGCATAGAGTATTGATCTTTGGGGTTGCGTGTTGAAATCCTAAAGTCTATGCATATTCTCATGAACCATTTTCTTAATAGCGGGTACTATATTTGCTAACCATTCGACATACCTTGTAGTTACGATGAATTTGCAGCATAACAAACTTTCGACCTCATTATGATCTTTGTGAGTCTTCTTTGGCCGAACCTTACAGGAGTTGCTGATGGGCTTCTTGCCATCCTTAATTGGAAATCATGCTCCACTAACTCTCTTTTCAAACCGAGGCATTTTCATAGTCCCAGCAAAGCAATCTTTGTTCCTTTTGAGGACTTGATCACCTCTGCTTGAAACTTGAGCTGAGTTTTGCACTTATGTATGTTATTCTTTTTGTGTTGTCATCCCCCAAATTCACCTCTTCGAGTGGATCCTGTGCTAGCATTTTGGCGGTGAGTTTGTAGGATCCTTCTCGAAGCCCAAGGTACATATCATAAATGGCATCAAGCCTTTGATCTATTCGTTTTCTTCACGAGGTGAGTCTTTCGAACAGTCCCTTCGATTTTGTTTACTTCAACTGTATTTTCTATTGCAGCCTCTGAAGCCGCTTTCCATTCATTCTCAGCCATATAGGCCGAAATCCTTTCGAAGAAAGAAGACTCAATCATTAGCAGGATCGTCGAACTCCCAGCCTGGTGGCCGTCTTTGCGAAGTGCCTTCGACTCTTTCATCACCCTTAATTATTTTTCTATCCCAGTATATGCCATCATGGCGAAGGGTCATATAGTAATGCGCATCTCTTGTTTCATTCATTTCGTCACTTGGTGTACAAGGAGCTATTCTTGCCAGATACTTGTCATAATTCCTTTTGTTAACCAGATTGACTGTTGTCATGAAGTAACTTTGGTCCGCTTCGATATTTTCCACTATACCATCTTCTCTCCACAGCACTAACCTCTGGTGCATTGACGAAGGAACTGCCCCTACGCCATGAATCCACTCTCTTCCTAGTAACAAATTATAGTTGGCCTTGGCTTCGATCACCATAAACATGGTGGGCCTACAACTCGATCCGACGGTTAGCTCCACTTGCACCACCCCCAACGTTTGCCCTACTTTCCCTTCATAATTGGATAGGACCATGTTGTGTGGTTTGACATCACTCTCTTGTATTCCTAACTTTTTCAGCATAAACTGAGGCATTAAATTAACTGCAGCACCTCCATCCACCAAGACCTTGTTCACACCATGGGTTCCTGCCTTTGCTCGAATGAACAATGGCTTCAAGTGATTCTTTATTGCTGGCTCTGGGTGTTCGAAGAATGCGTTCTGCTCTTCGACCGCGCCGTTATCCATAACATAGTAGCAAACTGGTATGTGTTTCATCAAATCTATGGTCTCTTCTTCCTCGTGGTCTTCGATTTCAGTCTCTTGTCCGAACTCAGAAGGTAATACAGATACCACATTGCAGTTTAGGTTAAGTGAGGATTCTCCTTCTGATTCGAAGTTATCTGTAAGCATATCCTCGTCTTCTTCTGGACTTGGAGTGTACTCTTTTGATTCATCTGGTTTTGTTTCAGAGAAAAGCCTCCTACTAACTGGAGGTTTGTTTTCAGGTTGCTTGCTTGTTGTTGGTTTGTTGGTACTTGACATTTCTCTGTTGCTGGTCGAAGCTGCTCCTTTGTCTGCCAAAGTTCCCCTCTCAGTCTTTCGAATTCGTTGCTGCCTTCGCCATTGGGATCTTGACATGGGATTCCTACCTTTGTAATTCTCTAGTCTCAGTTCCTCCCTTTTTGCAGTGTTGAATTGTCTCCTATACACCATGGCGTGACTTGCATTTCGCTCATTGCCTCTCCATTTATCCTTCCCCTTATTGACTTGCAGCCATTTATCTGTTGGTATTTCAGCAGGGATTTTGAAAGTTACCCTTCGAGCACCTTTTGGATAGGGGCTATCAGGCTTTCGTTGAGTATAATCACCCTTGAAGTGTTGACTCATCTGACCAACCTCCTTGTGATTCCAACATGGGGCGAAGGGAATGGTTTCGAATGTTCCAGCCATGTTCAGGTCATATGCTGCTGAACACCTTGGGCAAATCAAACACTTGGTTGCCCCTTTGTGACAGCGAACTAAGAATTCCAACAAACTCTCCCCATCTCTAGGGTAACATCTGAATAATTGGTTATCTTTGCGCCAATTTACTCCAGTTCGAGCCCTTTGTTTTCTTTGAACTCTGCGCAATCCTCTCGTTGCATATGATCTTGCATCTTGGACAAACATCATTTGACATTTCCCTTGTGGCATGACATGAGATCTTGTTTGAAATTTGGTATCTGCGACATAACCCTCCTCCATTTGTATTTTCTTTTTCAAGATATCTTTCCATTTCTGCATCTCGAACAAGGTCTCTCCATGTCCACCATGTTGACATCTACATCTTCCCTTTCTCAACATCATCTCCCCATCCACGATGGTTTGGCGTCTTGATTGAATCTTTGAACTCTGGGCGAGTATTTAACGATAATCAAATTTTCCACTAGGTTCCCCTAAGGTGTCGGACTTTCTTCTTAGGAATGCCACCATCTCTAACTTCCCTATTGTATCATCATCTCCCCATCCTATGGGCTTAGCGTCTTCGATTGGATTTTCAAACTCTGCGGGCCGAATATTTTACAGGATAGTCGAACTTCCCAGGTTCACCCAAGGTATCGGATCTCTTTTGAGGGAGCTTTTGTAATCTGAACCTTCTCGGTTTGAGCCTCGGGCCTTGTGCTTTGTGTCAATTCCTTACGGTTTTCACGGCCCTCGATGCTGGATTTCTTTGAAACAACGATTGGCGTTGATTCGATCGAAGTCTCTAGTTGTTTGTGGATGTCTTGGTGACTCCATTGTTGAGTTCGACCGACACTGACTTTCACTCTCGGTGCTTTCCTCTTTCAATGTAGTGGCCCTTGGTGCAGCTTCCCATATTGATTTCTCAATGCTTGAAGGCTCGGAGTGGTTGGTGTCTACAATGTCGGAGGGTCTTCGTCCACTTTCATTTTGGTTTGTCGGCAAACTTTAATCGCCATCCTTAATTGCGTTTTGAATCAAGTCCACGAAAAGAAAACAGTTTTGTGGCCTAGGAAACTATGATATTTACAAAATCCTCTTTTCTTTCTTTGATCTAAGGGAGGTATTTTGACGTTTGGTGGTACTATTAATTGGCCATCCTTGACAAGTAAATCGAAGATCTCATCACACTTTGTTACATCGAGTATACACCTTCTTTGGAAACTTGTCATTTTCTCATTTTCAACAATTTCTTTCCCTTTCGTGGGGACTAAAGTTTACAAGAGTAAGGTGGAGCTGTTTAATTCAATGAGATCTATTTCGACCTCTTGAATAGGATAGTCTTGACTTCCTCTGTTTCGACATAGGAAATTCTTTCCTTCTTATTACTTTTAAAACCACGGCCTTCGACTTGTCGAACCCTATCTGCTAAGAGCCATGTCCCTCAAGTATTGTGTGTCTAATTTCTTTCGAATAGAATAGTCCGGGCCACCAGTCCATTTCGACTAACTCATGTTGGGGACTCTTGAAACATCTAGATTTCAAGTCGAACCTATTTAAGTACTCATCTTTAGGTTCGATAAACTTCCTCTTAACACTTGCTAATTCCTTTAGACTTATCTTGGATTGTCCCATATAGAATTGTTCATGGGCATCTCTCAAGAGGTCCGGTATCTATGGATCCGAGGGGCAAAGTTGTGAACCATGTGAAAGCATTTTTAGTGAGGGAACTTGGGAAATATTTAATCCTAAGGTTCTCATTATTTGCTATGTCTCACCTTCGATTAGATACGGCTATATGTGTTGTTGATTGATTGTATCTCCAGTGAACTTTGTAAACTTAGGGATCTTGTATCCCCTTGGTAAATCAGGATGCATTACATACTCTGCTATAAGGGAGGCATAATTTGGCCTTCTGATCCCTGTGTTAAGACCATTTTGGGCCATAATACTCTCTATCATGGCAGTTAGATTATTTTCTGCCAAGATATTGTCATTTCGTACTCTATGGACAACTGCATCAGCATCTTGGTTTCGACCTACCATGACAACTCCTCTAGGTTGTTCTTCTCGAAATGGGGACTCCTAGTCTTTCGACCCTTTGGTTCCATAATTCCCTTTGTGGCTCCTCTCGAATCCTTTGGGGCATCTAGTCTTCGACCACTTACTAGTGGTTCTATCAATCCCTTTGTGGTTCTTCTCGAATCAACGGGCATCTACCCTTTGTGCTCTTGCCCCAGTTAACTCCTCTGGCTGGCCATAGGGTGGGTCATCGCCACTTGTTCGATGATGGGTATGTTCGCTCGAACCAATGCGGATTACATCTCGCCTCTACGGTGGAGCAAAGAAATCCGCTATTCGACTCATATTATCTGCATTCTCTCTGTTTGTCACAGTCACGTTTTGAACTATTGGGGCAAAGATTTCTTGCATAGTTTGTGCTAACACTCTTATCATATTATGGTTACTATCATCCATTAACTACCTAAAAGCCATTTGATTCTCTGTGGTTAAGATAGGCAGCGTACTATAACCTACTAACCCTTGGTTATTTGTCATAAATTGATTAGCCCCAGATCCTGACCCTAAGTGTGGTGACGCGTTCGACGTCGAAGTCTGCAAACCTGCCATAAAAGATGTTGGCATTCCATCTTTGGGAATTTACGGGCCTATTACTATCGGCCGAATGGTCTAGTTGGCGGTGGGGTAGCGAAATGGGTTTGTGCCCCTGATGGTGGGACAAATCCCCCAGGATACCCAGTGGTTCCTGTATTGCCTAGGATCGAATTGTTTGTTGACATGCCACTTGTTCCGTTCGTGGCCATACTATTAGTAGAAGATGCAACAGATTGTGCATTCGAAGGGATCGCCTTTGGGCGTCCCGTCGAAACAGATGCATTAGTGCCTGTTGCATGTGGGGCGTTTTGTTCCCCTTGTGGATTGTTTGGATCTGACATCCTATTATTTCGATTTCTTCTGGGTAAGGGTTGGTTACTATTAGTTATTCTACCACTCCTAAGGTTCATATACCAACTAGCTTTGTTTACTCAGAAAGAACTTTTATAATAATTATGTCTTATAATCCTTATTTTTAAATTTGTGACAACCAATGACTGTCCCACTGGGCGTGCCAATTTGTTCACAGTGATTTCTGGTGAAACAACCGCTAGTCCTCTAAACTATCAAATAAGCGTTATGTTTGTTATTCAATCCCTTTGGTAACTTGCAGGATCGACTAGATTGATCCTATGGGGTATTGGTCGTTTGCGTAAACTTAAAATAAGGATTCATGTTCAAGACTTGTTTTTGAATGTTTTATATATGTTCAAGTGTGTTTCGATTATGATGTTCAAGGACTTAATAACATGATCAAGTAAAGTAGTATAAAACTAATTTGAACAAGTAAAAGCATAAAGATTTGAATTAGAAAATGTATAAATGCGGGAATGCTTAAATGACTTTTAAATGTAAAGACTTTCAAAGTAAAAGCATGAAGTGTAAAAGACAGGGAATGTAAAGGCAAGTATGTAAAAGCTTTCACGAAAATAAGGCGTTAATGTAAGTTCGAAAAGTAAAGTTTGAAATGGAAGAAAAGCGTTTAAATGCAAGGAAAGTTAAATGACTTTGAATGTAAAGAATTTAAAAGACATTGATGTAAGACAAAGATAAGCTGGAAAGATAAAGATGCATTATTGAATGATAAAAGTTTTGGTGCAATCATCGTACATCATTCGAGCATTTGTTTCCTAGCCATGTGGTATTTTAAATGTTCTTGAATTTTAGTACAATAGATATGACACACGAAATCCTAACACTAAGACTTCTATTTATACTATTTCGACCATAGCAGTCGACTTATGAGATCTTGCCACGTTTCGGACATCGAGAACACTATGCTTCTCTAGCTTCCGTCTTGAACCGTTTCAGTAGCATAAATTCGAACTTCCATTTATCCCGCTCACGTTTGAATTTCAAATATCTGAACTGTCTTTCGTTTCGAACTCGCTTCTTAAACACCACGCTACTACCACCTGGAAGCTCCTTCTATATGTATCATCATAATTGCTATTGAGCTCAAGTTTCGGTATATACTATTGAAGAGCCAATTCTTTCATTCTGAATCATGACATTCCCTTTGTTCCAACGAATACTGATATTGTTTCGTTTCGAGCTTAATGATTCCTATTCCAATAATGTTACTGATACTTTTTACACCACAGTCCAACTTTTCACTTTAATTAACCAATTCCAATAATTCCAAAAATACTAATAATTTAATTTTTAATTAAATAAATAATTCAAATTCAAATTATTTAATAATCAAAAATATTGGGGTGTTATAACTCTCCCCTACTAAAAAGAGTTTTCTTCCTTGAAAACATACCTTAAGCGAAAAGTTCGGGATAAGAGTCCTTCATCTGACTCTCTAACTCCCAAGTAACATTACCACCTGTTGGTCCTCCCCAAGCTACTTTCACCAGAGCTATCTCTTTACCTCGAAACTGCTTCAACTTTCGATCCTCAATTCTCGCAGGCAATGCTTCAACAGTCAGATTATCTCGTATCTGTATATTATCTACCTGAATCTAATGAGACGGATCAACAATGTACTTCCTCAACTGAGATACATGGAATACATCATGCAAATTCGCAAGTGACAAAGGTAAAGCAATCTGATAAGCAACTCTTCAAACCTTCTTCGTAATTTGGAATGGACCAATAAAATGCGGAGTTAACTTCTTTGATTTCAACGCTCGACCAATACCAGTCATCGGAGTAACTCTCATAAACACATGATCTCTTTCACTAAACTCAAGATCCTTCCTTCTCTTATCATGATAACTCTTCTGACGACTCTGAGAAGCTCTCATCTTATCCTGAATCATCTTAGTCTTTTCTGAAGCCTGTTGGACAATCTCCGGTCCAATCACAACACTTTCTCCAGATTCGTACCAACACAACGGTGTCCTACACCTCCTACCATACAATGCCTCAAACGGAGCCATACCAATACTCAAATGAAAACTATTATTGTAGGTAAACTCAATCAAAGGTAAGTAACTATCCCAAGCTCCACCTATCTCCAACACACAAGCACGTAACAAGTCCTCTAACGACTGAATCGTCCTTTCCGTCTGACCATCTGTCTGCGGATGATAAGCAGAACTCAACCTCAACTTAGTACCCAAGGCTTCTTGCAACCTTGTCCAGAATTTAGATGTAAACCTCGGATCTCTATCCGATACAATACTAGAAGAATATCGTGCAAACTCACAATCCTCTCAACATATAGTTGAGCCAGTTTCTCCATCGGATAATCCATTCTCATCGGTATAAAGTGAGCAGATTTCGTCAACCTATCCACGATAACCCAAATAACATCAAAAAATTTAGACGTCCTTGGTAGACTAAACACAAAGTCCATAGAAATGCCATCCCATTTCCAATCCGGAACAAACAACGGTTCCATCAATCCTAACGGTTTCTAATGTTCAATTTTCGACTTTTGACAAATCAAACAAGCATAAACAAACTCAGCAATTTCCTTTTTCATTCCAGACCACCAAAACAACATTTTGAAGTCATGATACATCTTAGTAGCACCAGGATGAATACTCAATCCACTACGATGTCCTTCTTCCAGAATACTCTTCCTAATCTCGACAATATCCGGAACACAAACTCTATCACCAAACCTCATAACACCATTCTCGTCAATTAGGAATTCACCTCCTTGACCTTGGTTGATCAACGCTAATTTATCGACTAAACCGACATCAAATTTCTGTCCAATTCGAATTTCATCAAGAATACCACTAGTAAACTTTAGCATACCCAACTTAACATTATTAGGAGTGTTCTCACATACCAAACTCAATTCTCTGAATTGCTCAACTAAATCCAATTCACGCACCATCAACATAGACATATGCAAATACTTCTTACTCAATGCATCTGCAACAATGTTTGCCTTACTAAGACAGTAATTCAAACCAAAATCATAATCTTTCAGAAATTTTAACCACCTTCTATGTCTCATATTTAGCTCTTTCTGATCGAAGAGATGCTTCAGACTCTTATGATCGTTGAATACCTCAAATCGAGAACCATACAAGTAATGCCTCCACAACTTCAAAACAAATACCACAATTGCCAGCTCTAAATCATGAGTCGGATAATTCATTTCATGAACGTCAACTGCCTTGAAGCATAAGCCACTACCTATTTATTCTGCATCAAAACACCACCTAAACCCATCAGTGAAGCATCACAGTACACGATAAAAGATTCCACCGAATTCGGCAATATCAAAATCGGGGCACTAGTCAATCTCTTCTTTAACTCTTGGAACCCTTTCTCACATTCAGAATCCCAAACAAACATTTGCCCTTTCCTCGTCAACTTAGTCAACGACAAAGCTAACTTCGAAAATCCTTCAATGAACTTTCTATAGTAACCTGCAATCCCAAGAAAACTACGGATTTCTGAAGCATTCTTTGGCGCTTTCCAGTGAGATACCGCTTCTACCTTCGTAGGATCAACAGCAATGCCATTCTTGGAAATCACGTGACCAAGAAAACTTACTTCACTAATGTCACACCCTAAATTTCGCCCCAACTTTTCATCTATCATTTTTATCCGAGTCATTTACATTTGCATCCGTAATAAATTTCCGTTTTTTTCATTCCATCACATGTCCTTTTTTTTGCAATATTTTGACAAATGATTCGATTTGTTTTGCATATTCTCATTTTTTTTATTAAATTTTTGCATTCGACACATAATTTTCATTATTTGAGTAATTAAGTAATCTTACATCTCATTTATAATTTAAATAAACCTTATTGTTGTCCACATCATTAGCCATTTACATCTATATACTTCATTTCCATCTAGATCTTTGTCCATTTTAATTCATTCGTTTAACAATGTGAATACTCATTATTTTATTCCAAATCCACTTTTGACATCCACGTCCATTTATTTCAAATCCATTTTTTGACATTTTTTATCCATATATAATTAATTTTTCTTTTTACTGAATATTGGTTTGTTTTTATAATTATTTTCTCATTCATTTTAGCTTATACCAATACACATTTTGTTGATTTTACTGCTCTTTTATCCACACCTAAGAAGTGAATAACATAAATAGTTTTACTTTATCTTTAAAAAAAAAGTACATATTCTCTTGTAAAAGCGAAAGCTTGGTCATGTTGCATTACAAACATGGCAGGTAAATACAAATGGTAGTCCCATGATCTTTACACTAATTTTCACCCCCACCACCTCTTGTACAACTTGTACCCTGACTGCAAAATTTCCACGGCTAAAAAATTAGTACAACTTCACCCAATGACTCCTCAATTCCACAATTTCTCCTCCCACTACCCTTGCATCCTCCACCTGCAAGACAAAACAACAAAACCATAACAAATTGTACAATTTTCACAACAACAATTCCACCACTCCACTACCTTCAATAATAGCTCACAAATTGTCCTTGATCTTATCTTCAATCCTTCCATAAATTCTCTCATTTGCCCTCACTCTTTTTTTTATATATAAAACTGACCAACAATTTCTAAATTTGAAAGAGGGCCTCCATGTAACAAACCTCAAACAATGCTCCTTAAACCTCTTGAACCTCACCGTCGTCAACCTCACTCTCACCATTCCTTTCTCCATTTCAGCTCCGTCGTAGCTTTCCCTTCACTTCCATTCACTGCTTCCACCCTCTGTCTCCAGCAACACCGCCCTCAAACCTCTCAACATCAACACCCAACGACTCAAAATCTAAATACCAATAACCTTTTACCCACCTCTGTTCGACTACAAACTATAACCCAAACTCCATACTCCAAATCGTACAAGCCACAAACAACAGGTCACAACCGCATCGGATCTAGAACAAACTTCACGTTTCAAACCCGGTTTTCATCCACCAGCGTACAATTTGAAATCGAGAGGCGGAGAATAAGTATAATCGTCAACATCTCAAAAGCCGAACAAAAAACACGATTCCTAAGAAACCGAGTAGATCGAAATGTATAAGTAAAATCGGATACAGAGTACCATACCTTTTATCTTCTTTTTTTTTTCGTTTATGCTCTGCAATACATTGTAATGTATAACATTCATCTAGATATTCATGAATCTGGTTTGTTTGGGTTTTCAATTTGGGAATAGAGGGTAGTTTAGATTCTGAGGCAAGATCGATGGGAGTTTGGCGAGAGAGAGACCATGGAGGTGTGACATGACTTTCGGATCGAGAAAAGTGAGAGAGCCATGGAAGAGCGAGAGATGAGTAGCGTGAGTATGAGGCGAGAGATAGAAGAGAGAAACGTTTTTCTTTTCTTTTCTTATTTAATTAAATTTCAAAAAAATATAAAAATGATAGGATAAGTGTGTGGCGACTTCATTGTTTCATTTGTTCGTAATCGAATTTTTTCGATAGCGTCGACAGTTTGGCGACTTCACTGGGGAATTTTTTCTCAAGTGAGTCAACCCTAGTTTAGTTCTTTGTGTGTTTGTGAGTTTATTATTTCACTTTGTTTTCTTCTTGGTGCTTTAATTATCACTTATATTTATGTTTCAGTCACTTATTTCTTTATGCCTTGTTTATTATCTTGTTGATATATTCATTGTGTGGGGCTATTATGGATTGGATCATTTATATTATGAGATAAGCCCACTACCAAGGCTTGAGTGCACCAAAATTAGAGTGGTTGCGTAGTATCGATTTGCTAGACGGAAATGTCTTGTAAGTTGGTGCGAAGACCACACCTAGAGTAAGGTTCTTTCGAAGATGTTATTCTTGGGTGCAAGTTATTTTTGCGTTGGCAATAATGTTGTTAGAAAAGGATTATTTCTCTAGTTTAGGAAACCTTGGATTTTTGAACCATTGGACCTCTCTAGAGCATACCATTTTGAGAATATTGTTGGCTCGCAAATTTTTAATCGCGATTGATAACAATATTTTCAAAAAGGATTGTTGACTCTAAAAGCCATAAAACCTTACACAGTAACCTTGTGAAGGGGTTCTTGGGTAAAAGCCTATAGCCATCCTACAATAGGAAGCCCACCTAATCAGGTTATCCTGTTACCCGTTTACCAGTACCATCCTTGTTTCATATATGTGTGAATCTGTTACTGTCATTATGTTACATTCCATATGTGACATTTCATCCCATAAACATCATTATTGTATATCAAAAAATGTATGCATTCTACATTCATCATCATGTGTGCATTTCACCATCAAAATACTTATTCCATCTATTTCCATTCAACCAGTTAACAAAGCAAGCTGATTCCCCGACACCACTACGAAACCAGAGCTGCTGTCAAGTTGAGAATGGAGAATCTAGAACAACACAATGTCGAATTCAGGATGGAGATTGATGATTTGAAGTCCGGAATGACCAAGCTCACAGAAATGTTGCAGGTGATTATGGCGAAACGATCCACCTCAAGGATGTCATCTAAAGTCGATACTCTTTGTTGTGGAGCCACCACAAATTCGAATGTTGCTACCACTTGGCGGTGGTGCACCACACAATTATTCTCCACAATATGAAATTAATCATGGAGTGGGTCAATCAGCTCAACAAACTGTTCAGATGCCTGTGGTCACCGAACAACGACCAATCATCCACACTATACCCCAAGTTCCCTTTGGAAATCACTTCACATATCAGGCTGATGGCTCCCAGAATGGCGATCAAGTGCAGAATGATGAAGTTGAAGAAGTAAAGAAGTACAATGCTATTGAGAAGAGATTGAAATTTGTGGAAGGAAATGACATTTTGGCTTTGACACCTCGAATCTCTGTTTGGTTTGACTTGACTATGCCATAAAGTTCAAAGTCCACTGAATTCGAGAAGTATAAGGACTTACTTGTCCAAAAGATCATCGACCATGTACTTCCATAAAATGGTGCTTATGAAAAGAATGATAAGTTGCTTATTCATTGCTTCGAGGATAGTCGATCGGAGCTTCTCTAAAGTGGTATATGAGCACGAGAGGAAAACATCAACTCTAGGGACTTGGTTGAAGCTTTCTTGAAACAATACAAGTTCAACTTGGATATGGCGCTGACCGTGAGCGATTACAAACTATGACCATGAAAGACAATGAGACATTTAGGGAGTATGCTCAACGTTGGAGAGAGCTAGCATCTCAAGTCAACCCTCCTTTAGGTGAAAAGGAACTCACAGGCATGTTCATGGACACTTTGCAGCTAATCTTTTATGAGAAAATGGTTGGAAGTATATCTTCTGGTTTTGCTGATTTGGTTACCATTGGTGAGCAAATTGAACAAGGCTTAAAGAATGGCAAAATTGTCAATACTGTTGAATCATCCAACAACAACAATGCTAAGAAATTCCCTGGTATCTTCCAGAAGAAAAAAGAAGGTGAAACCAATGTAGTTAGTGGATCTCAAACACCACAACCTTACCAACCTGCAGTTGCTCAACAACCACCATTCGTGCCATATTTTCCATACCAGTATGTTGCAGCAGCTCAATACCAGCAACCTAACTTTGCTTTGCCTCCATACCAACAGCCATGGGTGGCTCCTCCTCAGAATGCTCCTCAGATTCCTCAGCAGAATGCTAGGCCAAATTATCCACAAAATGCTCAGCGAAATGCTCCTCGAGAATCGAATCGTGACAAAATAGATTCCTCGCTACCAGTGAGAATGAGGCCGCATTGATCCACTTCCATGACCTACTCTCGGTTGTGGCCATACTTGGTCGATTCAAAGGCAATAGAGCCCGGACCTACTCGACTAAGACATCAAATTTTCCTGCGGTACAACCTAATGTCAAGTGTGATTTTCACGGTGGTGTAGCAGTCATTCAATTGAAGGCGCAAGGTTTTGAAGGAAAAGTTCAAGATTTGATTGATAAGAAATTACTCACTTTTGCGGACATCCCTCAGTGATCGGCGATCCTTGCCATGAGCGGCCCAAGCATAGCGACTCTCCTAAAAACCGATTATCGACGGAAAGCTCATCCTTATTCTTGATAGTCATTGGGCCTTTTATTATTTCATGTTGCAATTTTCTTATTTGTAGTTTGCTAGTTTGCATTTGAACTTTGTTATCTTTAATCGTAATTTTAATGAAATGAGCATTGCATCTTTTAAGTTAATCATGTCATTTTCTTGTTTTTTACTTTCTTGCTGTCACTCCAAAATTTTCAAAAAAAAACAATATTGCTTTTATATCCACCCCACTTTCTTTTTGTTTAAGCAAACATTGGAGGGAGGATGATGATAAACAAATACCCAATTTGCAACAGTATGCTTTCAAATAAGACTTGGATATCTGAGCATTGCTTCAATCCTAAGCGGTGGAGATATAAGGAAGATAATCCCTCGTTAACCCCTTGAGCCTAGAAGTAGGAGTTTCTTTCTGCAAACAGTTAAAACCCTTAATCTTAACCTGGGGCAGGGTAGAAGTTCAGTTAAAGCATTTGATACATTCGATTTCCAAGAGAATCATGTTATCATGGATCATTCCAGATTACCTTCACAAAGGTCCAACCGCATTCTCTTCCATACACAATTTCGAAGAAGTGCATAATTCAAAGATTACAGTGGTTGTTCCTCAAAGAACCATCATTATGGCAGTCAAACCCATCAATTTCTCACATCAAACAAACAATTATCGCACAAGTTGTTCAAACACAAAAGTGACGAATCAAAAAAAAAAGAAAAAAAAAAGAAAGATCACCAAAGATCTCAACAAATCAAAGCAAGAACAAGCTTGTGTGACTTCCAAAGAAGAAGTAGGTGACTGCCACCTCAAATGGCATTGGTTCTCAAGACATCACGTCGTCATTTGCAATTCCTCTTGGAAGTTGAATCAATCAAATAACTGAACATAGGAATTGGAGAATATCACGAAGAATGGGTTGGGTACAAATCAAATTCTGAGCCTTATATCCTTTGCTTCTTAAACCGTGAACCAGACCACGATACAACCTTCAAAAGACCTAATTGAAGCAAGGTTTCTTTTGAAAGCATACTAAAGCAAGGTTGCGTTAACCTGACTCCTCAATGTTTGCTAAATTCATCGGTGTTGATACCACGTTATCATATCATTTCTTTTCACATCTTGAATTTTAAATTATCATTGCATCCTCATCAAGATTTACCCTTTGTTTACAGCAATTTCATTTCAATAAATGATTTACTTTCAAAAGTTTTGCATAATCATCGCTTTAAAATTAGCATTGTAAGAAAACAATTTCATTTGCAAGTTTAGCACTTTACTTCAAGAGAATTTAATCAGTTGAAGAACATTCATCATCAGCAGTTATCCCACCAGGGGCAAGCCGTCTCTTCAAGAGCTGATCACAATCAGGGGCATTCCATTTTCAGAATTCCAAGCATTGAGGCATGTCATCTTCAAGATCAACAGTTAGTGCCAAACTCTCTGTTGATCCAAACATCTTCGAGAACTTCGACGTGCAGGGCACTCAAGGCCAAGACCTATCCATCTTCAAAGTTGCTCATAAGCATATCAATTTTTCAAATCATCAGCAATTTCTGATCTCACAAGAAGTGTCGGGAAGTCATGCTTGCAATATCCTACCAAAGGACCACCTTCAGGATTCTTTCTCATTTCATTTTATACCTGTTACCCTCCATTGGGGCACTCCTCCAAGCATTCAAATCAAATTTCTCAAGCATACATGCATGCATTCATCATGCATTAAACCACGCATACCATTCATGGGGCATCCACCCATTGCATAAATAAAATCAAACCTCGCTCGGCATTTTCCACTGAAAACCAAGCTCTACCATACAAAAATCCAATTCCTTTTGGCCACGTCCAAAAAAACCATTTCATACATCGATCATTCATCATATGTATCATTCCATATGCGTCAATCCATTGATTGAAGTTGTCTTCATATCACCCATTTGTCAACTCACCGGTTGGATTTTTATTAGTATTTCATTATCAATTTGAATCAACCTTTGGTTGAGGATATTTTCACATTTTGTCAACCTTTGGTTGAATTAAATCATTTGTTATCCATTAATTGAGAACAACCTTTGGTTGAGAATAGTTTTCATTTCACCTTCATCAATCCACGGTGATGTTGGTTTCCTTTCTTACTTTTCGAACTCAATCCACTGGTTGAGATGTCGTGTCGACTTTCATTAACCCACGTGTTGATGTTAAGTTTTTTGTTGTCTATTTTCATTAACCCACGTGTTGATGTTAGTTCTTATTCGTTGACTTTCATTAATCCACGCATTGGTGTCAGTCTTTATTTTTGTCAATCCATCGATTGAAAGTTTTTGTGTACTTTCATTAACCCACGTGTTGATGATTGTTCTTGTTTGTCTACTTTCATTAGCCCACGTGTTGATGATAGTTCTTTTGGCTTCAACTTTCACTGGTCCACGCATTAGTGTCAGTCTTTATTTTTGTCAATCCATCGATTGAAAGTTTTTGTGTACTTTCATTAACCCACGTGTTGATGATTGTTCTTGTTTGTCTACTTTCATTAGCCCACGTGTTGATGATAGTTCTTTTGGCTTCAACTTTCACTGATCCACGCATTAGTGTCAGTCTTTATTTTTGTCAATCCACTGATTGGAAGTCTTTGTGTACCTTCATTAGCCCACGCATTGATGATTGTTCTTGTTGTATACTTTCATTAGCCCACGCGTTGATGATAGTTCTTTTTTGTTTCAACTTTCACTAATCCACGCATTAGTGTCAGTCATTTTTTTTGTCAATCCATTGATTGAAAGTTTTGTGTCGATTTCATTAACGCGTTGATGTCAATTCTCCGTTGTTTACTTTCATTGATCCACTGGTTAATGTCAATTTTATTTCTTGTTCTTTTCGAATCGATCGATTGATCAAGGACGTCATATTGTTTTTCATCAACCCACGTGTTGATGATGTTTCTTTCACAGTTTATCTTATTCCCGCATAGTTTATTCTCAATTTTCATTTCCCCAGTAAAATCCTTACATTCATGGCACATCATTTCATCGCATTACATATCATTGCATTTTGCACCAAGGACGAAATTAGGGTCTTTTTGTATTTAATTACTTTCAGCCATTGATCCACGTTATCAAGCAGAAAGATAGTTAAATAGGGGCAGCTGTCACACCCTAAATTTCGCCCCAACTTTTCATCTATCATTTTTATCCGAGTCATTTACATTTGCATCCGTAATAAATTTTCGTTTTTTTCATTCCATCACATGTCCTTTTTTTTGCAATATTTTGACAAATGAGTCGATTTGTTTTGCATATTCTCATTTTTTATTAAATTTTTGCATTCGACACATAATTTTCATTATTTGAGTAATTAAGTAATCTTGCATCTCATTTATAATTTAAATTAACCTTATTGTTGTCCACATCATTAGCCATTTACATCTATATACTTCATTTCCATCTAGATCTTTGTCCATTTTAATTCATTCGTTTAACAATGTGAATACTCATTATTTTATTCCAAATCCACTTTTGACATCCACGTCCATTTATTTCAAATCCATTTTTTGACATTTTTTATCCATATATAATTAATTTTTCTTTTTACTGAATATTGGTTTGTTTTTATAATTATTTTCTCATTCATTTTAGCTTATACCAATACACATTTTGTTGATTTTACTGCTCTTTTATCCACACCTAAGAAGTGAATAACATAAATAGTTTTACTTTATCTTTAAAAAAAAAGTACATATTCTCTTGTAAAAAACGAAAGCTTGGTCGTGTTGCATTACAAACATGGCAGGTAAATACAAATGGTAGTCCCATGATCTTTACACTAATTTTCACCCCCACCACCTCTTGTACAACTTGTGCACCACAACCTGCAAAATTTCACAGCTAAAAAATTAGTACAACTTCACCCAACAACTCCTCAATTCCACAATTTCTCCTCCCACTACCCTTGCATCCTCCACCTGCAAGACAAAACAACAAAACCATAACAAATTGTACAATTTTCACAACAACAATTCCACCACTCCACTACCTTCAATAATAACTCACAAATTGTCCTTGATCTTATCTTCAATCCTTCCACAAATTCTCTCATTTGCCCTCACTCTTTTTTTTATATATAAAACTGACCAACAATTTCTAAATTTCGAAAGAGAGGGAGCCTCCACTGTAACCAAACCTCAAACAATGCTCCCTTAAACCTCTTCCAACCTCACCGTCGTCAACCTCACTCTCACCATTCCTTTCTCCATTTCAGCTCCGTCGTAGCTTTCCCTTCACTTTCATTCACTGCTTCCACCCTCTGTCTCCAGCAACACCGCCCTCAAACCTCTCAACATCAACACCCAACGACTCAAAATCTAAATACCAATAACCTTTTACCCACCTCTGTTCGACTACAAACTATAACCCAAACTCCATACTCCAAATCGTACAAGCCACAAACAACAGGTCACAACCGCATCAGATCTAGAACAAACTTCACGTTTCAAACCCAGTTTTCCATCCACCACGCGTACAAGCTGAAATCAGAGACGGAGAATAAGTATAATCGTCAACATCTCAAAAGCCGAACAAAAAAACACAGATTCCTAAGAAACAGTAGATCGAAATGTATAAGTAAAATCGGATCAGTACCATACCTTTTATCTTCTTCTTTTTGTTTATGCTCGCAATACATTGTAATCTATAACATTCATCTAGATATTCATGAATCTGGTTTGTTTGGGTTTTCAATTTGGGAATAGAGGGTAGTTTCGAGTTACAGAGGCGAGATCGATGGGAGTTTGAGCGGCGAGAGAGAGACCATGGAGGCTGTGACAACAGCTTTCAGATCGAGAAAAGTGAGAGAGCCATGGAAGAAAGCGAGAGATGAGTAGCGTGAGTAGAGCGAGAGATAGAAGAGAAACATTTTTCTTTTCTTTTCTTATTTAATTAAATTTCAAAAAAATATAAAAATGATAGGGTAAGTGTGTGGCGACTTCATTGTTTCATTTGTTCGTAATCGAATTTTTTCGATAGCGTCGACAACTAAACCAGAATTCACACTTAGACAACTTCGCATAAAGCTTCTTGTCTTTCAACAACTCCAACACAATTCTGAGATGTTCTGCATGCTCTTCATCACTCTTTGAGTATATCATAATATCATCGATAAAAACTACCACGAACTTATCAAGATACGGATGAAATATCCTGTTCATATACTCCATAAAAACACCGGTGCATTAGTAACCCCAAGCGGCAAAGCAGAATACTCATAATGTCATACCTCATTCTAAATGCGTCTTACAGTATCTTACATCTTCACACGAATCTAATGATATCCGGACCTTAAATCGATCTTCTGAATACACAAGCTGACCAATTGATCCATCAAATCATCAATCCTCGGCAATGGATCACGATTCTTAATCGTAACTTTATTCAATTATGCGTAATCAACACACGTCTCATGAACCTTCTTTCTTCTTAACCAACAACACAAGTGCACCCGGTGAAACACTAGGGCGAATAAACATCTTCTCGAGTAGTTCCTCAATTGCTCCTTCAATTGACCAACTCGGATGTCAACATGCGATCGACACTATCAACACGGACTAGTTCCAAGAATCAAATCTATAGCAAATTCTATTTCTCTCTCGGTGGAAATTCAATAAATCTTCGGAAAAACTTGGAAATTCATTCTGACGGGTAATTCATTACTCTTAGCTTTCCTTTCACCTCTATCAATAATACAACATAAACACTACTTCACCATCATTGTGACTAAATTCATACATATGAGACATAGTAAAATCTTCAACACTAGCTACTTCAGGAAAACTAACCGTCTTCTCAAAATAGTTGATATGAACCTGGTTGAATTCCAACCAGTTTATTCCAAGGATGATGTCGAGTTGTTCTAACGGTAGGCACACTAAATCCATACTGAAACCTCTACCAAAAATGACAATAGGACAATTTCTACAAACAAATGAAGTAGTCACTGAACCCGATGCAGGAGTGTCAATAACCATACTTCCATCCATATTAGATATATCCAAATTCAATCTTTTAGAACAATCCAAAGCAATAAAGGAATGAGTCGCTCTAGTATCAATAATTGTAATCAAAGGTGTGCCATTAATAAAACACGTACCTTTAATCAACCGATCATCTGGATTAGTCTCTGACCCAGATAAAGCAATCACCTTACCACCAGACTGTTCCTTCTTTGGCTTGGTACACTACGAACGAGTATGACCTTCCTCTCCACAGTTGTAACAAGTCACAATTCTCATTCTGCAATCATTAGCCACATTCCCGAGTTTCCCACACTTGAAACACTTCTTATCATTACTCTTATGTGATACGGTGGAAGAACTGACTTGTTTGTTTTGCGTTTTATCGCAAATATTGGGGATAGCAAGAGTCGCCACCGACTTTTCTTTTATCCAATTAAGGGAAGGAGAAAAGAACAAGAAAAGACCTTCGTTAGATTCTGAGTAAGGGAGGTAGTTATGAAAAGGGAAGGTATTAACACCCTTTCCATCCGTAGTTATCTACGGGCTCTTGATTGATTAGCTGACTTTATAAATTGCTTTTTGTGTGTGTGTGTTTGAAAAGATATTTTGAAAAGGCATTTCTCTTTGACTTCGTAATGATTCTCATTTGGAATGTATCTGAAGTGTTTGGAAAAGTGTTTAACTTTGTAATGATTCACGTTGGAATGTATACAAAGTGTTTTGAAAAGTTTTGAAAATAGTGTGAGGTGTAAAAATTATTTTTGAATTGATTGGAGCAAGCAAAAGAGTCTTATTACCTACTCAGAATGGTCGTTTCCAAGTTATTTTGCTTCCTTTAGAATAAGGCTATCCATACCATTAGTTGGTAGGTAATCTTATCCGTTGGGTGTAAAGGGACGTTCGTAGGGTCATCGTATGGTCATAGAAGGCAACATGTAAGGATACCTTAGCATATTCGTAGGGACGATCATCACTTTTCGTAGGCAACAATCGAGGGACGAGATCATGTATTTGTAGGCAACATCGAGGGTCATCGAGGGACTATGATGATGTTATTCGTAAGTGTCTTAGCTAAGATATCCCTACGTTCGAGGGACATGACCATTGTTATTCGAAAGGCAACAAAAGAGGATACCCTAAGGGGTGTGCAAGTGTAAAGAGTGTGTTGTATTCAGATATTTATCTTGTATTTAGAAGTGATCTAGGTCATTTTTAATCTTGCCATACGTCAAATTACTAGCAGTTAAATATGTACGGAAAGTAAAGTGCGGAAATTTAAAGGTGCGGAAAGTAAATCCTACACTATTACATGGCTTTGGGGCAGATACATAATAGGAGTGTGGAAAGTAAAGTGCGAAAATGTAAAGATGCGGAAAGTAAATCCTACACTATTACAAAAATAACCTTGCGACCTATACATCGATTTCTAATATTTAAATGCGAAATAAAAGAAATAAATTGCAAGAAAAATGTCTAATGATAAGAGAAAATATCTAAACCCTATTTGCAAAGGAAAAATATTTTTTGATATTTTTTGGATTGATTTTAATGTAGAAAAACCTAATTTTAAGTTAATTATTAATTAATTATGAAAAATAAATTATTTTTATGTGTCAAAAATTAATTAAATGTTTAATTAACCTAAACCTGAACTTAAAATATTTTTGTAATTTTTGAAAATAGTTAAATTAATTTATGAAAGAAAATTAAATAAAATTAAGAAAAATAGGAAAAAAAAAAGAAAAGAAAGAAAAGTGAGAAAAAAGAAAGGGGAGGATGAAGGACCCCACAGATATCTACTACGTGTTTACCATACATGCTAGCTGCGTTAGTTGTCATAGGAATACAACCATGTGATTATAACGATCAACGTGTTACTTTTTTGAATTGTCAAACAAACACAAGTCGTGGGACCAGTTTCTAGAACGAACAAATGGAAGCAGCACGCCTAGGTTAGAAAGTCTTTGTCGGTCAAATAAGTCGA
Organism: Vicia sativa; assembly: GCA_021764765.1. Lineage (NCBI taxonomy): Eukaryota > Viridiplantae > Streptophyta > Magnoliopsida > Fabales > Fabaceae > Vicia > Vicia sativa. The sequence continues at coordinate 177,781,104 of CM038793.1, read as the reverse complement.
GGCATCGGAGCAAAGCTCTGTCGTCTTCTCCGGCTGCTCAAGCTTCCAACCTACAAAATAACCACAATAAAGAGCAAAGAGGACCCTACCCCTAATTCAAAATTGCGAGTCTAGTGATGGTGGTCGTTTGGCACAAGCGGTCGAACGTCAGGTTCGAAGCTTCTCGATCAAAGCCCTAACAATGGCAAATCATGTTTCGGCCGTTAGGAGCTTCATGCGGTCGTTCAGACCTGTTCTATAATGTCTCAGGAATGCATTAGAATTATTAGTTTTAGACAAAACACAACAAAAATTGAAATACGAATTTAATAAAAATATGCAAGCGGATGTTCATGGATGACATGATTCAGAGACATTTGGCCATAGCTATTGACTACTTACTCTATCACACCTCGGAGCACGAATTAGTGCTTAGAATTGCTGAGGATGGTGGAAATTGGAATCGAGTTTGCAAGTTTGAATGAAATTTTGAGAATTCTAGGGTTCTTTGAGGAGGCAGGGATTTCGTTCTCTGTGCTTCTGATCTTGTAATGTACTTATATGAGAGTGCATTAGGTCAAGAATCATGGGAAAATATATTGCCTTGAATGCAAGAATCTTTGATTTAGAATTTTAATCAAATCTTCCCAAAAGTATTTCAATCTTGCCTTAAAGCCTTGTGCACGAATTTGATAACTTGCATAGGTTATCTTGGACCTCAAGACAAGTAGAAACGAAGCCCAACTCATTTTATTCATTACCTTTGTATTTTATGTAATTAATTTTGAATTTTAACCATTTAATTCAAAAATAAATTAAATAAAAAGATAGGAGGCGTGCACTTGAGTTTTCAGGCCATGGATAATGTCAAGATCAAGTTTAGATCATAAATTCTTAGGCCCATTTGAAAAATATTTGCATTTGCTAAGTATTTCTCTTTATACACCTTCTCAAAAATGTCAAACTTGCACAATTTGTATCTTGCTCAATTTTCAACATTTTTTAGTGTTGTTGGACTTTTAAAAAGCTCAAGATGTCCTCTAAACATTCCTTTTGGTTTCATCTTCATTGAAGTTTCCATGTTCATGTACACTCCTTTGCAAAAAGATGAGTTTTTGTTAACTTTTTAAAATGACATGTAATGTTTTGATCCATAACTTCTAAATGAAGCATTTTTTACCAAAGCTTGTGAGACATGAAGTTGTAGAGAATTGAATTCCCTTTAAAATGAGCTTTCATGGAAAATTTTCTAATAAAGTATGTGAAAGTTATGCTTGGTCAAAATTCTATTGACTTTTGCCTAAAAAAACCCTAATTTGGAAACTTCGACTTTTGATCAAATCTTGACTTTCCTTGAGGAATCATGATCAACCCTTGATCAAATGATGAATATTACTTATGTTGACAAAAATTATGAAGTTTGTTGTATGTTGACCATATTTGACTTTCTATCAATACAAGCGATTTTCAACCATCGAGCAATTGGTGAGTAAACACGAGTGTAAGGCTTGAAACTTGACATGATGATCGCTTGAAGCATATGATGGGGTATTATGACCACTTGGAGAATTGGAAATCCATTTTGACTTGAGAGGAGAAAAACCCTAGTTTAGATTGATTACTTAGAAGAGGGTTTGTCTGGTCAACCCTTGTGAAGTTCTTGAGTATGGAGTTGTGAATTGTCTTAAGTAGGAGGAAAATTTTTGGGTATGACATCTTTTATTCTTGAATTCGATGCCCCATTTCACCACACTTATAACACTTAATTGAAGCATTAGAATCTCCCCCACTAGGCCTTTTCCATCCACCAGACCTCTGGTTATTCCTGTCATATGGTTTGCTGCGATCCATCTATCGCTTTCCTTTCTTATCAGCAAACCCACGAGAATTAGACCTAGTATTAGCAAGATCCTCTTCCAGAATCCTACTACAATCCACCAAATCGAGAAAACACGAATCTGACGATATGTGATTCCACCTTAATCTCATCACGGAGACCGTTCTCAAACTTGATACATTTATAAAATTCTTCTTCTTCATCATTGTTGTAGTGAGCATAGTACTTAGCAAATTTAGTGAACTTGGAAGCATACTCACTTACAGTCTTGTTGCCCTGCTTGAGCTCTAGAAACTCGATCTCCTTCTTTCCCCGAATGTCTTCAGGAAAATACCATCTCAGAGAAGCCCTTCTGAATACAACCCGAGTCAGCACAACACCATCTTGCTCCATCTCAGTCCTGGTAGCAACCCACAAGTCATCAGCTTCCTCTGCCAGCATATAGGTACCATACCTCACTTTCAGGTCTTCAGCACAATCAATCACTCAAAAAATTCTTTCAATCTCCTTCAGCCACTTCTGAGCACCTTCAGGGTCATGTGTGCCTTTAAACAATGGAGGATTGTTCCTTTAAAAATTCCCCAACTACCTATCAGCATCGATACAAGCTCCCTGTTGAGTTCCTCTAAGCACACCAACAAGCATTCCCAAAGCCTCGGCAATCGCAGCATCATCTATTCCTGTACCTCTTCTAGCCATTGTTCTGAGAAATTCACAAAACAATTCTCATTCGAACACAAGTATCGACAGTGTTACCTTGCACTTGCCGCATACAAAAGGGATAGCGACACTAAGGCACTGGTCACAACGACCGACTATGCTCTGATACCATTATTATAACACCCTTCTAAATACCCCACAATTATTATAATAAAATTCAGAGTTGACATGTAAATAAAGGGCGTCACAATTGATAAAAATAAAAATTCCAACAAATGTCATGATTTTACTGAAGAACATAACTCAAGTAATCATAAAGTATACATGTTCTACACAGTGGAATAATTTCAAACTAGGATAAGTTCAAAAACTAACAATTATCCAAAATAACCATCAAAATAAAATAGAGTTCATCAATGACTATAAGATATGCATTCCCCAGTGTTACAATCAGAGCATGACAAATTGCACATTTCGATGAACCATCCTTTGACTCTAAGCCGCTAAACTTCAATCTGAAATAATCAAAGTAAGGGTGAGACTTCGTCATAATTAAAATGCACTATATGTTTCTCAAATCATAAAGTATCTCAAGTTATTAATCCACCCTTTTTAGCATAATCAGATAAGTCAATTTTTACCATTTCAATTCATGATCATACACACAACATAACAAACAAATCATAACACATGAAACCATCTTATCATGTTATAATTCACACAAGATGCAATGCAAGACTCTATGCATGTGGTACCATAAGTGAACTAAGTCACACACTGATCCATAATCACCCGGATACAATAACATCGATTCGTCCATAATCACCCGGACACAAATCCAGCCTCACCACCCATAATCACCGAGCAGTTGTGGCAATACTCACTAATTTCACACAATGAGAATTAACTACCACCAGAATGTATATGCATGCACATCATAAAGCATGCAACATTCAATACAGGTTATGATCACATCAAACATCATAAACCATCATCAAACCAAAACATGATATCATCATCTATCATGAAATAAATCATTAAAACATAACATGCAAGCACTTACTCCTCAATTAGTAAGGCTATCACTAATATACAATCACAACAACACTTGTACACAAGTACGAATAATCCACAACACCACGTACACAAAATACAACACTACAACACTAGAAAAACCAACACTTTCCAACATAAAAACAACTAATTATTATTTTATCATTTTCATAAAATAGATTGCTTAATTTAAAGAATAACGTCCAAAACGGCGATTAAAAAGGACTTACGGTTTGAAAGATATGATTTTTCAAAGTTTGGTATTTTTCAAAAATGCTACAGTGGTAAGCGGTTCCTTCCAGGGAGAACCCGATTCCCACACTATGTGAAAACACGCTCTCTGGAATTTTGTATGGGAAACCCGGTTCCTCCCACACAGGAACTGGTTCCTACGTTAAAAAACTAATTTTTCACTGAAAAGCACACTAGGAACCCGGTTCCTCCACCGAGGAACGGTTCCTCGGTTCTGAAATTGCACCTCTGGAATTTGTACGGGGACCGGTTCCTCCTACCGAGAATCGGTTTCTCGATGTCATGTGAGAAAATAAGTAATTTTGACAGCATGTTGTTTTCCAATCCAATTCTTATCATTCCAATACGAACCCACACATCCAAATTCATCAAAATAATCCAAACAACAATAACATAATCCAATATAGCATATTCAACCATACTCAATGATCCTATAACATTGATTTGTTCAAGTTCATGCAATTTAAACACTTTAGGGTCAAATTCTACAAACCTAAAAAATCCCAAATTGGGATTCCTAACATACTCAATCAATCCTATTGATCCCAAAACCTATAAGGCATAATAACTAAGAGAAATCACCCCTTACCTGTGAGAAATTCTTGATCCTTGAGAGTTCTTGGTTCTTCTCTTCCCTTGCTCTTTGCACTTCTCACGTACGATGAAAATTCCCAATTGTCTTCTCACTTTTTCTTTTCCTTTCTTTTGTTCCTTATTATTCTAAAATAATAATAATAATAAATAATGGGATTAGAGCCTTTTACTACACCCACCCCCACCACACTCTTTACACCACAATCCAACTTTTCACTTTAATTAACCAATTTCAATAATTCCAAAAATACTAATAATTTAATTTTTAATTAAATAAATAATTCAAATTCAAATTATTTAATAATCGAAAATATTGGGGTGTTACATGAATCGTTGTTGGCACACAGCAGACCTGAGTGACATCATTGAGCATAGATTACTTGTGTTTCATGATGTCCAATCTATTATTTTTTACATCTGTAACAAAAAGATAGTTTGGTTGCTCGTAGAGTTGAGGTCATGATGGATGTTATCTAGAAGAATATGTGTTATATGATATGGAATAATGAGAGGGAGGAGAATACAAATTGGGGTGGCTTGTCTTTCATCAAAGGCGAGAATGGCTTTTTCGCACAATAAGCTCGAATAATAACAATGGGCATCGCATTCGTTATCAGGAATCCACGGTATCGGGTTGGTACAAATGTAATGTGGATGTTGGATTCAATAAGCACTTGGAACCTCTAACAGAGGTTGGTGTATTCAATATAACTTGGGTAATTTTGTGCATGCAAGGGCGACGTGGGGTGTCGATAATCTTTCTATTATCGAAGCAGAGTCCTTAGCACTCAAAGAAGCTATCAAGGGTGTCTTGGCTTAGAACCTTGACCGTGTTATTTTTTAAAGTGATTCTCTTTGCGTGATCTAGGTTGTGTGTTACGATCACTATGGAAGTTCCAAATTTATTTTAATTATTAGAGTCATTAGATCTTTGTAGTTCTCTTGTCTCAACTTGAGGTTGAGTTTATAAAACATCAAGCAAATATGGTTGTCCACTCGTTAGTAAAATGATAATTCTTGGCCTAGGTATAGTTCTTTTCATCTTATTCCTCCTTGTATTGAATTGTTGATTGCTAATGAAATGAGTTGGTTTTGCTTTTGTAAAAATAAATTGTGTATATTAGATTTTTAAGTAGTGAAAATTGATTATGGTTAAAAGTTTTTTTAATTTTGATTGGTTTATTTTTATATATTAAATTAAAACTAATTTGGGTCAATTCTTGATGTTTGAATCATTTAAATTTAAATTGATTTTGAATATATAATCGTGTAAAGAGTTTTTATTATTGTCATTAAAATTAAATTGATTTATTTTTATTATTATGTAAAATTATATTAGAATTTGTTTTATTGTTTTATGTTAATTTATTTTAAAAATATAATTTTTGGGATTCATTAGTTATTCAATATCGGCCTTTGTCAACAACGAAAACCCTAACGCGGTTCTTCGCCTACAAAGATGAATTGCTTTGATGCATTCATCTCTTTCTAACATCTATGGAGCCTTTCTTTATTCCATGGATGTGTTTGGCTATCTTCAAAAACCATCCCAAAAACTTCTTCTAACATTCAAAATCCCCAATTCAAATCTTTTGTATAACCATCCAATGGAGTCTATGATATTCCCATTTCTCAACTTCCCCAATCAGTCCTTCAAGGTGGTCGTATTTTTATAACAATCCTTAAAGATAAAAATCTTTTCTGGGTTAAGACTTGCAAACATAACTTCCATGGCATAATTATTTATCCTAAAGGATTTAAACCTTTTTCTTTGCCTAACATGTGAACTAAGTTATCAACACTTTGAAATGACCTAGGAAAATGTGGTGGCATCTCACTAGGGAATGGATTTTTTTGAATTCACATTCTCCTCTCTTGAAGACGTTGGGCATGTGCATGCATCAAGATCTTGGAATTATCGACGAAAAGGCTGTGGATTTTGTGGCGTTGATGATGTACATCGAGATGGTCATCGGCCGACCCTAGCATTTGTGGAGTCGTAAGATAACATCTCATCACTTACGCTTGTACTCCGCCTTAATATTTATATTGAGTCGACTTTGAATACTATTGACATCCACCCACGGATCAGTTGTAGATATTATACAATGATCTTAATGTGGATCGTTGTGAGGACAATTCGAGTGCGGTTTCGATATTGTTGGTGTGGCCTAGGAATAATTTTACAGAGGCCCCCGGTGGGTGCCAAATGTTCTTGCTAGAAATACTATATTATTGATTTTGAGGATTCGAAGGCTCGATAGGGTGATTTGACCTCAAGTTATAGGTCTAGCTTACCCGTAATTGAGAGCCCTTAGGTATAGTGTATATGACTTCTCTTGGCGTGTCGCTAAGAGGAATGAGGCATGTCTTTTTCATGGCCATAAGGCCTCTTTATATAATATGGTAATCACTAAGGTTCATGATGGCGTAACCGTGTATTTAATACTTGTAACGATTACTAATGACTTGTAGCGTCCATAACCGACCCATAAGTAGCATAGCGTATGTAACCATTATCTAATAGGTTCTATAATAGAAACCAACCCGATGCGGTACTACCCGACCAACATAGTTAGGCCGCCGATATCGTCTAATGTGTCCGACCTAAGTACCGGCTCCAACCTTGGGGTCTCAGAACAGACCCGACTATTAGCTAGTAGACCTATCTCGGTCTATATTTATTGCTCTAGCAGGAAATACATTTTATGTATGATCACTTGAGAAATGGGCCATGGCATGGTATAAAAGCACGCCGACGGATCGATCACATCCTAGAAGCACAGGGGAGACTATTCTCCGGATGCTTCACGCCTCTCGGCGCCACCCAAAGTCGAGGCATCCTTGAAGCCATCATTCGGGGTAAAGGAATCTCGGCGTATATCGAGAGGTTCAATCAAAAGCCATCAAGTCTCGGCGGACGGACGATATGTTAAAATATCTCCTCGAAAGGGGACTACGTCCTCGTAGTGACTTCGTGAAGGTCGTAGGTGTCATACCCCAATTTTTGACCTAATATACCACCTTACATTTGCATCATTGCATCACTAACAGTTCAGAACAAAATTAATCGGGTGTAGCATTCACAGGTCAAAATTAGGGTTTCATCAAATTTTCATCTGATTCAAGAGGCAAGCAATTAGGGTTTGAGTTTTAATCACTTTATTTGATCTATCTTGATCAAATCATCAACCTCTGATCTTCGGATATCCAACTTTTCTCATTGATCTATCAAGGATCGACCAATTAGGGTTTTGGTCGAGCATGAGCAATCTCTGATTTTCTGATCAATGAATGACTTTTTTGATTGGAGATTGATCTTCATATCTTAGATATAACATCTTGACCTAATTTATGGATTCAAAACATCACGAAGTTCACGGACTTCATCGATCGATTCACGAAACATCGATGAAATTTCATACACGGAAAAAGTCAAACTTTGACTTTTGGTCAACTTTCAAAACAAAACTTTTCCATCATCAAAATACTTCAAATGATCCATCATGATCATAAAAATCAAAGAATTTGGAAAAGTCAACAAAAGTCAAAATTTCTAACACTTAGAAAAAATTTTAAGTGTTAAAATTTTGTACTTTTCAAACTTCATGGCATTTTTCACATAGTTCCACTTTGAATTGGAAAAACTCAAAACATGAAAGTTGTAGCCCTTGAAACAAGCTTTCCAGAATGTCAAGAAATCTCAAATCCATAGAATCTAGCTATACTTTTGAAATTGAAACATAAGGCTCCATAACCATGGTTTCAAGTTCAAAACTTCAAGATATAGGTCATTTTGCATTTTCTTCTTCTAGGACACATGCCACCTTGCAAAGATAAGATTAGAACTGATAAAAATCAGTGAGGAGTAATTATGACAAGATTGGATCAAGTTGAATTTAACCATGGTTAAAAGAAGGAAGCTTCCTTTTGCATTTAATGCAAAAAAGATTTCCTTGCCCTCTAAGGCAAGTCAAATTTACCAATGGCCAAACTTTCTCAATTATTTTCCAAACTCATGGCCTATAAATAGATGTCTTACTTGCCATTCAAACTACACCAAATTAATGCCAAGACATGCTTTCATTCTTCTTTTTCAAAATTCATGAAACATAGTGCAAATTGGAGAAATTGTGCATTTTTGAAAATTAATGAAAAACTTTGAGTAAATTGGTGTCTAATATGTTTAACATCAACATGAAACTTGCTTGAAAACTAAAATCAACACAAGCCAAGCTAGAAACCAGAATTACATGCCATGTTCACAAGCTTGCTCAAAACTGCCTTATCATTCGAATTCCATCTTTGGCTTGAGCAACTTGAGATTTTTTCATCCAAACATCATCAACAAACATCATAGAGATGATCACGGACCATATGACAATTTGTAACACTTCTAACCACGATTTCCAGTTTTGCTTTGAGCTATATGCAGGTCGACTTGGTCAGAGCTATCCAAGCCATTTCAGAGCAAGCAGACCACTCATACATGATCCATAGAGGCCGTTGATGCTCAAGCAATCCTCAAACAACAACTGGAAGCACTCAAATCCAGTTTTCGATTCCAGCTTCAATAGGTAAGAGCTCGAACTTGAACTCTATGATTCTTTGATTCAATTGAAAAAAACTCTTGGCCATTTGTTTTCTGCACCATTCACGATCATTAACCCTCAATCAATTGAATAAATCATCAACCATACGTGATTTCAATTAAATTTTCGGTTTAGGGTTCTTCGTGTTCATCGAAATTCAACCATGTTAAACCAAAAATAAATGAAATTAACCACTACCATCATGTTCCTTGTTAAAATTCGTGCAAGTTTGATGTTTACATCATCCATTTTCATTGAGAAACAAAGAATCTAGGTTTGAATAAGGATTGAAGAAGATGAGGATGGAGTTCGCGCGTGTTCTTGTTGTTTTCAAATTCAAAAAATCCAATATAATATTAACACGTGGTTTGACTTTAATACACGGATGTATTGCCGCCCAGTTTGACTCACTCTTAAGTCATTTATACCTTGCCTAATGGTCACAGGTTCAAATCTCCTTGAGACCATTTTTTCAAACTTTGTGATTTTTTCATATTTTTGCAAACTTTGACATTTTTTAAACCCAATAAAAACTCCTCATTTTGAGGTGATTTTTTGTACACTTGTCAATAAATACATCTATTTTATGATAGTTCAAAATTTTTCAGAAAAAACTTTCATCCGATTATGTTTTGATCGAGCCGAAAATGACACTTTAAGCACTTTTCAAAACACCTCTAAAGGTGTTTTTTTTCAAACTTTCGAATCCCGATTCTTTTCCAAACTTCTTATAAGTAAATTTTACATTTCAAAAACACTTTCAAATAACATTCTTCAAAACTTTTTCATCAAACTTTCATCTTTTTTCCATGATCGATTCGATTAAAACGATAAAACCGAATTCGTTTTCTCTCGTTTTTCTTAACCGATCATGGGCCTCCCTTACGGTGTAAGTCCCAACCAACATTCTTTATGTACATACATATTTTCCTTGTACATATCAAATTCTTTTCATATACATACAAATTTTTACCTGTACATGATATAGATATTTTTTTGTAAATACTCAAACACGGATAAACTTCGATCGTTTGTTTTCCGTTTCGTCTGTATATACATTGAATACCATTGGTATTGAAAGGAGCATTATTCTCGGTGGCGCTTTTAAACCAATGAGCCACCACGATGGTGTAAGTCCAACCCTCCTATGTACATCCACAATTTCTCGTACATAAATACTCATTCGTGTACATATTTACTTCCTTGTACACAATTCACACTTGTAAATAATCAAGTTACGCTCGTTTCAAACGTTCGTTTCACAAACACTTGTTTATATCTTCTTCATAAACTCTTGTAAATAAACATCATGCATCTGTTTATATTTCCTTCATAAACTCCTGTGAATACATATCACACACACACTTGTTTATACAATTTGTCTAGTTATAACATAACAACTAGTCTTGATAGGTTCCCCACGGTTTAGCCTCCTCTTGGGCTTTATCCAGATAACTCTCCCCAGAGTTAGCCTCCTCTTGGGCTTTGTACAAGGTAACTCATTTCAATGAGTTCAGCCTCCTCTTAGGCTTCATATAAAGAAAACTCATTCATCTGAATTTAGCCTCCGCTTAGGCTTCATATAAGACAACACTCCCCTGTTGAGTCAACCTCCTCTTGGGCTTCGTTCAAAAGAACTCCTCATTGAGTTTAGCCTTCACTTGGGCATCATACAATGAAAGAGACCATAAAATCTCTTAACACCTCCTATTGGGCTTCCAATACAAAGAATCACCAGCTAGTATAGAACCCAAAGTATAATTTCCGGTGAAATTGCTCTTAATTCAAAAGGATGGTTTCGGTGAAATCCTTTTAAGACAAAGCCGACCATACCCTATAGCTTCCTCTTGAGCTTCATACAAGGACCCTCGATGACCCTCGAACAGCCTCCTCTTGGGCTTACAATACAAGGACCCATGGGCTTCTTAAAAGCATCCCTCTAATCCAGTCAATTTCTCCTCGAGATTTAGACATTTATCATCTCTATGGAAGAAGTATCTCATCTATCACATCACATACAATCAAAAACTTTTTCAAAACTCTTTTCAAACAGAAACACCTCTTAATTGTAAGTGGTAACGCTTGTACACTCAAGCAAAACACCCAATGCTTACAATTAAAAGATTCAATCATCTTTTTCAAACATCTTTCTTAAACATGTAAGTGGTAATGCTTGTACACTCGAGAAAAACACCTATAACTTACGACGAAAGATTCAATCATTCAAACTTTTCAAAAATGTATGTGATGAAATAGATTAGATACATTTTTCATTAAGATGACATTTGTCTGTGTCTCTTACTAACATCCCGTTGCTTTCCACTAGCATAAGTGGAAACTACGATTGCTCTGACTTTCTCAACATCCCTTTGAGAATACATAGGCACAAGGTCTCATCCTTGGCGAGCAAATTTCTTTCTCTCTCAGACCAAACAAACCATAGATCCCTGTAGATCCGAGCTACAAATGCTCTGATTCCCACTAGGGATATGTATCACAGAAGATCCACGGATCTTTGCGAGCACAATAATAACAAACACTAGGATCCCACCTAATACATCCTTCTTAAAATCCCAAAGAGAAACTTTCCCAATCATAGAAATAGCAATTAAAACACACAAACATATCAAACATATTCATATATAAAGCTATAGATAACTATATATATTTAGGTGCTCCATCTATTCCTTTATATAACAAACCCCTTACTCGAATCTCCCCGATGCGTTACGTCTAGTTTAAGCTGAGTCGTTCATATCAAAATCAATTGAGGGTATTATGACTTTCCCCTTTTCATAATCATTAAATCATCTTTTCTTGTGTTGAAAATAATAAAGCTTGATGCTCGCGGCATCGTTATAAACAAATCAAAAGAGTAAATCATTTCGAGCCAGAGGATCTGAATTCATATTCGATTCCCTAGCGCGACACTTTTTAACGCGAACAGTAGGCATCGAAATATCCTCCACATTGGATGCTTTCCTTCTGTAGGCCCAAGTATACATCCAATACGAGGAAAAAGAAGTTGCAAACTCTGCTCGCGACACCCAATCTAGGGAAAACGTCAAAAGCTCCAAGAATGAATAGCCCTCGACATCTCGTCGGGGAAGAGAAAGAAGACGGGAAGACAAACCCCGCGACTCAAGAGACCACAAGGGGCCGGTGGGTCGATTCATTGATTACACTCTCCTCACCACTTCTCGGGACCGTATCTTGACCGATTGTATGAACTCCGTATTCAAACAAGGGGGAGTACGCTTCCCTCAACGGACCCCGGCCAAACCGGGGGTAGATAAGACTAAATATTGCAGATTTCACTGAAGCCACGGACACGTGACAGACAACTGCATCCACCTAAAGGATGCGATTGAGATCCTAATATGAGATAGGCATCTCAAATAGTACAAGAAAAAGGAATCTGCTAAAGAAGAAACCCCCTCGTCCAGCAAGGTCGAGGAAGAAAAGCTCGCGGAGGATTCTTTTATGCACATGACAATGAACATATCCAGGCCTAAAGACTTTTTATGCCCCGATTTTGACATCACCCCGACATACTTCGCCGCTCGCAGGCATTGGGAATCTTTCTCAATGACCATGGTCATCTCCGGTGGAGGGTTCACCAAGAACTCCATCAGATCAATCAAGAGAAGATTTGACGACCTCGTCAGGTCGAGTTTGGATCTGGGCGCCACCCTCGACAAAATCCATGGCAAGTCTCATCCACTATCATTCTATAAGGAGGAGCTTCCTGGAGGCGCCCCCAATGCAAGTATCCCTCTACTTGTACGTGCTCGTATGGCCAACTTCGATGTCGGAATATTAGTCAACCAGGAAGTTCGGTGATATTATGTACACTCAACTCTTCAAGACATTACAGCTCAACGAAACCCACCTGACTCCCTACCTCGGTTCAGATCTGTAGGGATTCAATGGATCCACAACAAAGCCATAGGGATAAGTCAAGTTGATCGTAACTTTTGAGGCTAGAGAGATTGGTAGATTGATCAAAACACATTCTTAGTCGTCATTGCCGTCTGTAACAATGTATTTCCGGTCGGCCCACCTAGTCGGTGATTGTTATACCATCCATGGTGCACTTGAAGATGAAGTACTACGGCAGCGAGGAAAGTGGCAACATTGCAAAAGACATCAAGCAACTCGAAGATGTTTCGAGGCATCAACAAAATCCTAGACTTCATCAACCTACCCCAGACCAAGGAAGAATCGACCTTCAGAGAGCTCTCACAAGTTTGAACCCTTCCTCGAGTCGATGCTATCGACACGGATAGTCGTCTGAGCCGAAGACTTGGCCGAGAAGGCGAGGAAAGGAAAAGTCCCTATGTTCGAAGAAGATTCGACCGCTTCCAAAAGTTCAGGAGCATCCTCAAAGCAACACATCAATCCCAAATGGGGATTTCGAGCTCGTTCCATTGGGTGAAAAACAAAAAGTCAAGATCGAATAGACCTTCGAAATTGGCGCAAAAATCAAAGCATGCTTAAAGGATAATGCCGACCTTTTGCCCAGCAAAAATGCCGGTCTCGACCCGAGGTTGCATGTCACCACCTTACCATTAATTATGCCCTTAAGGTCATAGCAATGCAGCGGTAGTCCTCGAAAAACCAAGGCTTAAAGCAAGCATTAAGGACCTTGTAGAGGCCAATTTTGTAACGAAGCCACGACACCTCGTGGCTATCCAACCATGTACTTGTAAGAAAGAATAATGGAAAATGACGCATGCATTGATTACTACGATCTTAACAAGGTATGTCCAAAAGGCCTACCCCACCCAACATCGATAAACTCGTTGATAATTCCGCATGTTTTAAATTACTTTCGTTTATGGATGCCTATTAGGGATATAACCAAATTCCAATGGCCAAAGCGGATAAAATTATAACCTTCATGACCGAATCGGGCAACTATCACTGTATTATGCCCTTGATGCAAAAGCATACATAACAATAAAAATAAATAAAGTCTTTAAAGGCAAAATCGGAGACATGATATGGTGTACATGGACGATATGATCGTGAAATATCGAGAGGAGTCGATCATGCCCGACACCTCAAGAAGGTCTTTGATCAAGCTAAAAGAGTCAAAATGAGGTTAAACCCTAAAAAGTGCATCTTGAAGCCCGGTTCCTCGATTTCTATCTCATCGAGCGTGGGATGGAAGCTAACCCCGACAAATATCGGGCATTCTCGAGTTGCCTCAAAATCTAAAAGTCCATTCAAGCCCTCAATGGGATGCTAACCTCGTTATCGATTCGTCATCGCTTGTCCACTCCTATTTTCACTTACCAAAAAAGCTGCGTTGAATGGACCGAGGAATGAAGTGAGCCTTAATTCATCTAAAACAAACCCTATCTCAACCCCATATCTCGGTGCGATAAAGAGGAGATATCTTTATTTGACCGTGGTGAGTCCGTTAACACCGCACTCATCCGCCGCGAAAGAAAGAAACCTATATATTTCACGAGCAAGGCCTTACAAGGGCGAACTCGGAATACCAAAATCGAAAACTCTCCTCACGCTATCGCGCGAGAAGTCTCGCCACTACTTAGCTCACACCATCATAGTTCGAGCGGACCAACTCATCAAACAACTATTAGGCGATTAGACATGGCGGTAGAATGCTCAAATGGACGTTGGAACTATCCGAATTTGACATAAGTGCGAAAATAGGAAGTCCCTCACCAAGCACCGTCGTGGCATAATTACTTTCGCGCCCCAAAAATAAACCGAAAGGAATACCTCTAACTCGCCGAAAGCAACGAAATTATCCTAGAAAACATAGAAGGAATCGTCATTGAGGTATCCCTCCTCCCTCTCATTCCCAACTTTCAATAATCAAGCAGAGTATGAAGCTTTCCTCGCTGGTCTTCGCCTCGCCGAGGACATGGGAGCAAGAGAAGTAAAAATCCTCACAGGTTCGCAACTTGTAGCCTCCCAAATTCCGGGAGAATATTAGGACAAAAATGACCAACTGATTGAGTATTGGACCTTCGTCCAAAACCATCTAAAAAAGTTCACTTCGGTTGAGATACAACATATCCCTCGAGAACACAATGCTCGTGCGGACATTCTATCCAAGCTCGCTAGCGAGAACTAAAAAACCAATCAATAATCCAAGGAAACCACTCCGACCGGCATAGAAAAAGCGCCTCGCATGACATACTCGTCATTGAAGAGGGCATATCATGGATAACGCTATCTACAAATATATAACGATGTGACCCTTCAATGATCCCGAGGAAGCGGCGTCATCGAAAGAGCACACTCATACGTCATCCTCGAAGACAAACTTGAAGCAACTCGATTTTCAAAAATATTTTTAATTCTCGAAAATAGTGAAATCGCCACCTAATTTTATTTGTTCTAAAAGAACGGGAAAATATAGATAAAACCCCAAACAAGCGGATAAGACGGTCTACGACCAAAAATTAGAATCGGGAGTCGGTTATGTAAGGGGAAGGTATTAGCACCCCTTACATCCATCGTACTCGATGAGACCCATTTAATTATAAGTGTGTGTGTACATTCGCTAATCTCTAAGTTATAAAAGAAAAAAGAAACGGAATTTGTTTATTATTATTTTGAGTTTGACATAGTTTTTGAACCGTGAGCCTACATATTCCCTTGTGCAATGGGAAACTCAAAACTATGTAGTTCCTCTTAAAAAGGTTTCAATTGGTTGTATTGATTTTATAAGAAAAATCGTGCGTTTAGACATTTCAAATACTTTGAACTAGGTCTTGTTTTGTTTGTTTGAAAAGCTTAAGTCCTCGTTTGTATTTGAAACGACTATTGCACGCTCTTCATCGGAAAAGAGTTTAATGATCGCATATGAGCGATAAAAAGAGTTTGAATGAGTTATTTTGTTTTTATGTGGGAGGAGTATCGGACAATAAGCGTTCAACGGCTAACGCCACAATTACTCGGATGAGTGGACAGAAACATCTGAATCATCTTTTTCTATCCAAAAGTTTTATTAAGAAAAGTGAGGTGAAACATGGTTCACGTGTTTACGGTGATTTCTCGTAAACAACGCTAGTCTTCAATTTTTACTATTTATTATTGGTTACTTACGGGATCGACTAGATTGATCCTAGGACACATGTGTCATAATAGATTTTTATGTTCAAACCCATGATCTTCAATTGATTCTTAAACTTGATTACGAAATATCTGACTATTTGACTATGGAAATATCTTGTTGTTTGTGTAAAGATTTCGAACTTAAACTTGATTATTGACAATTGAATGTAAAGGTAAGGACACTCTTAAAAAGTAACAATTTCTGGGAAATACAATAAAAGTTTGAAAGTAAATAGGTTTCTAGGACAATAAGTGTTTAAAGGCAAATGGAATAAAGATAAAAAGAAAAGAATCGAAATACTTTAAAGGTAAAAGTGCGAGGCGGAAATAAATGATAATAAACTGGCATTTAAATTATAAAACAACATGATGTTCTTAACGTACATGATGTCTCCTTGACTCGTTTCCCTTTCGATTACGGTAGTTTGAGTGTTTGAGAATTTTTTTAGTACATCTAACGAACACCCCCAAAATCTAATAGAAAACATCTATTTATAATGTTCTGACCCTAACGGTCTTACTATAATATTGCGCCACGTTTAAGACATGCAAGTCTCTTTCGTTCACCAATATCCACGCATCCCTTACAATGGCGCCTTTTATTCAAAATTCGAATCTTCAGGTTCCATTCGAAATTCGAATTCCAAAACCATTTGTATTTCACTTCAATCCTTAGTTTGGACCGCTCCAATGTTGACATATTTCTTTAAAGGAATTTCTTCATATCCTAACAATACTAAAGATTTTAGTTCGAAATATCGCTCACCATTGGCAATCGAAAGGTCCTTTCTCTATGAAACAAAAAGGCCTTATGTTTACCTATCACCAATTAATCTCTTTTCCATGTGATAGTAAACATATTTTATTGTCTATGCCAATTTTACCCTTTTTAAAATTGCCATTAACAAATTGCCCCTCAAGAACATTTATTTCGATAGATGAAATACTTGTTCTTGAATATCTCATACAATTTCGATATAGTAATGATGATCATCACTGTACATGGCGTCGGAGTAGGTATATAACTTTACATATGTCTAATCAACACACCTAAGCGTGCCATCATGCGGTTTAATGATAATAATTAGAAAGCGTCATTTCCCAAATGACAACACGTCACACCCTAGGAAGTTGAAAAATTCACCTTTTTACCTTTTCAATAAAATGTTTACACGTGTCCCATTACTCTCCAAAGGTCAAAAAATTTCTAACCGTTGAAGAAGTTATAAAACACTTCATCTTCTTCATTGAACTTTTCAAATTTCTCTCATTCTCAAACAAACGGATTACGCACTCTCGGTTTCCTTAAACAACAACAAATATTCACCATCAGAAAAACTAATTTGTTTCACCATGTCTTCATCAACAATGCCAACAACAACCTCCAAAAAATCTAAGAAATCCAAACAACCCATGGATTCCACCAAAACACCGTGAGCAAAATCATCGACACGGGTAACCAAGAGTTCATCTCCACTCCAAAATGACTCGGAGCAAAAGGCTATCTATGCCTCTCGGTAATAATCCCCACTATTGTTTACGATAAAACCCTAGGAGTAATGGGTCCGTTGATTCCTCAGGCGTTTGGCGAGAGCGAAGGGATTCTTTCCGCCTATTTTATGACAAAACCTATTATTAATAAGTGTACCATCAAAGCGAAAATTGATGATTACGTGGCCAAATTGCCTAAAACCCTAGAGGAACTAGTAGCGGCATAATAGCGGCACTAACAAGGGACCCTTTTAACATGGATTATGTCACTTTTTAACTTTAAACCCTTCGTTCTTGTCCTACATCCGACCAATCATACCAAAATTGGCTTGCTAAGGTGGAGAGCAAGAAATCTCGAGAATGGGAAAATTTAGGCATTCTCAATTTGATTCGAATGTCTAAATTAGGGTTTAGCTATACCACTTTTTATTGGCTTCTCTATATTTACGGCCACACTTACAACATGTTCCGTCTTCCACATGGGATGGTAACACCCACTTCCTTCGACATAGCACCATTCTTGGACTTTCTCCTATTGGAGAAACTTTTGATCCTAATGAGGACGCGGAGAATCTCATTGAATTTGAGCTCAAACATGCAGTTTCTCCAAATATATTGCTTTCTACCATTAGGAGGAAGAAGTCTGAGAAGTTGAACATAGCCTTCTTAGCACTATGGCTATCGAAATATGTTTTTATGACAAATCCCTTCAAGTGGCTAGTAGATTCATTACCTTAGCCAATCAACTTCACCATGGTCGAAAAGTCGCATCATGACTAGCATTGTCCGACTTGTCTGAAAGCATTTGTCTTTGCCGTGTTGAAATTAAAACCTACAAAGCGGCACAAATCTTCTTGGCTGGCCCTTTTTGGTTGTTGCAACTTTGGTGAATGCCACTTCGAATCATCTCTATCAACCTCGGGAACACTTAATGAAGATCACCACGATGTTGCCAATCGTAACATTGAGGAACGAGTTATTAAAACTCACGCCAAATGATGAGAAAGAAGAATTTCAAAACCGGCCGTTCAATACATGATGATCTTCTCGAAAAGGCACAATTTTGACTCTTCGATGGCTCCATTTGCTACTCGAAATTATGGACCAACTTGGTTCACTATGCCTCACAGAGCAAGCTATTTTGGAAACAACAACAAAAATATGCGGAGTGCTTTTCTAACTCCGGACTTATTGCTTCAAGGATTACCACATCAGAAATCGAAGCACATATCCTTGCTTATCAACCAATTTTGTAGCTCGGCAGTTTGGCACATGTGATTCTTCTGAACCTCTTTTCGACAAAAGAGAAATATACCTAGCGGTACCTTATCCCTCAAAATAAAAGAAATCGAGACAAAAGCGTTATGAAGATTTTACGGAGTTTTCACTAGTTTATTCGTTCCCTCCTTTTACAAAACAAGAGATTTCCATACTTGGTGAATGAGAATATTATTCGAATAATATGTTTGATACCACGAAATCCACAATATTTAATGACTTTTTCCTTTATGCGGAAAACACCGGAAAAGTAGGCTTACTCATGTCAAAGAAATTCGAGCTTTCAAAATATTTTGAAGTTGTGTATAATCCAATGGACACATCGAGCTGTTTATGATCACGACAAAAACTTTAAAGAAAATTTGAAAAACAACTTCCAACGATTCGATGTCCTTCGTAAAACACGAAGATAGGTATAAATGGGCTTTTAAACATAAACCTCCCAAATTTCCCACTTTACCTACTTAGGTTGGCTCTTGCCTTTTTTCCCATATCACAGGTGGTTATATTTTAAGGATCTTTTATTTTCTTTGAAAATGATACCAAAAACTTACCAGAAGATTCATGGTAGAAACATGATTATACAACTTCAAAGGGCACCTTCTGACTTATCATTAAATATACATTAAATCTAAAGAATGCGAGGTGCAGCTAATCAAGTTCCCTCATATTTTTCACTTTGTCTTATTTAAACTTGATTTCAATCCTTTGACTATTGATTTGAAATCTTTGAAGAAAAGACATCGCGCCTAAAATCGGCTCAACTTCAACTTCAAACACCAACCATCATCACTACAAATCCCCTATTTGAGGTAGACAACACTTTGAAGAAGAAGAAAAAAAAGGTATTTTCATGCTTACCTTTTTACTATTTGACATTCCTTCTAAATTGGTTAATCATCTTAGTCACTTTTAGGCAAGTGGCTTGCCCCAAAAGTCCCCAAAGCAAAGCATGAAACTCTTCGACCAGAAGATGAGCCACAGGGAGGCGACGATACCTCAATCCTCAACAAGAAAAAGAAGAAAAAGCCTTCACAATCTGGTGAAGCTTCTCAATCGCTAAATCCATTAGCAAAAGTTCACCGCCAATGCTCCTCAAACCAATCTAAAGTCTCTTGAACCCTCATCTTGAAGAATCACCTTCAGAACAAATTGGCGGCAATGCTACTTCGATGGACAAAAGGTAAAGGTTACTTGATGCCTTTCGTTGCTAACACACAACTCTAATGCACGATCACAGATCTTTTTATACAGATATTCCTTACTCTCTGTCAATCTCCTAATATCAAAGTTCGAACCACATACCTTCTCAATGGGAAGGCTCAAATGAGGATACTCTAAACAAAAGTTCATCCACTGTGGCTACCACATGAAGCTGTTTGAAACCTTAGATCAACAAGTAACCGCCTCCCTTAGGTGAAACCTTAGATCACCAGCTCACTTCTCCTTCATTGGTGGAGAACTTGAGGGTAGATAGAACCAAACATTGGGGTTGAAACCCCATCGTGATATTCTAGTGACTCTTCTCCGGAAAGGCGCATTACTGGTCAGCAACCGATGGAGCAGCGAATCGCACAACTGAAGTCACTATTTTGCAAGTGACAAGCGAAGATGAAGGATACAGCGGAAGGTGAAGATGGGAGAATGGAGGTAGAGGGTCGCGATGAGAAACATGACGAGAAATAAATTCTGTTTATTGCCTTCTTTCGTCAAGCCAAATCCTCCGATCCTCTACGAAGAGCAAAAAGCGAGATGAAGAAGAATAATCCTTTAAAATACCTCAATTGATGCTATCTCAATGTGGTCCTTCTTGAGCACGATTCCATCTAGTGATTCGAGTCAATCAAAAGAGGATACTTCTCTTCTCTTGACTTCTTCAAGAGTTAATAATACTATTTTTTCAAGTTGATTTCTTCACCATCTTACAAGACAACCACAGGTTTACTTTTCGATGAAGAATCTTTTGACACAAATAGATCTTAGTATTTGCCCCTACGGCGTGGGTTGAGATCATTTATGATTCAACTCCTCCTTGATGAAGTTATCACGCATACATCGAGCTT
This sequence comes from Vicia sativa, assembly GCA_021764765.1. Taxonomy (NCBI): domain Eukaryota; kingdom Viridiplantae; phylum Streptophyta; class Magnoliopsida; order Fabales; family Fabaceae; genus Vicia; species Vicia sativa. Next base: position 177,760,207 of record CM038793.1, on the reverse strand, counting down.
CATGGTATCGAAGCTAAAACTCGAACCAAGCGAGAAGCTTTATCTAACGCCTATGACGGACTTGAGCTTACTAAAAGCGGAAGCTTTAGAGTGCGAAAATTGCACAAAAGATAGGCCACGATGTTCTAGGTCGGTCTATCTTATGCAGGAGTCCCAGTTGAGGAGCTTAAGCAGAAAGCGGTGCGAAGGTGAGCAGATAACTCGCAACGACTGAAGTGCTTTGATGATCGAGGGCTTGCGGATCGATCTCACGAGTCTTAAGCAGATGGAGCGGTGAGGGTATAAGCCAAGAAATCGAAGAGCTTGAAAGGATCAAACACGAATCAATGTAGAATCAACTTGTGCAAAAACAAATTTGCTAGGTTGAAGCGAATGCTCCTTTACTTCTTGGAAATGTTAAAAAAAACTTTATTATGTATTCCTATATTTGAACATGACTCATATTTGTTATTTACATGGCTCTCTCTTAGCTCTATTCCATCTTCAATATCTATTTATGCGAGTAATTGAATTTCCTGCCAAGTATGGTTTATACCTTTTTAAGTATTTCCCATTTACTCTTAAGATTCTTACATCTTACTGCTAATTCCTCTATCTCATAGGCATTATTCGAAAATGTTTTCAAAATGCGAAAAGGTCCTCGATGGGGTGACCATTTACAGAGTACTACTATTCTTCTTATCCATAGGCAAAATAACTTTCGGACGGATCATTGGTTGAAAATTTCTTGTTCTTAACTCTTTTTATTATGCATACTAGCTACTCTTTCTTTCTGTCTTCTCATAACCTCTAAAGCATAGCCTTTCTTCATATCCACTAATTCATTCATCATCATTTCAGTATTGATCAATGGGTATTTCGTTACATCTTTGGATTCTAGCGATTGTAGATGTATTTCATTGTAACTTGCCACGCGTCGTGCCCAAATGTAAGTCGAAGCGGGTGGTATTCGTTGCCTCCTTAGGAGGCGTTCGACAAGCCATAGAGCTTGATCTAAAGTTTTGTGCCAATTTCGGGTTTTCGACCTATATGCTTCTTGATCAAACCTATTATGACTTTATTGGCTTCTGCACGACCGTTTGCTTAGGCGTAATAAGGTGTTGATGTGCGGTTTGAATCCCATTTCTTGTGCGAACTCTTGCATTTTTCGCCTGTGAAAAGCTGAACCTTGATCTGTTGTGATACTTTACGGTATCCCAAATCTGTATATTACTTGTACGAATAAATTCTATAATAGCTTCTTGGTCTACATTCACTAAAGGAATCGCCGACCTTTGTGAAATAGTCTATTCCTACGAAATATTTACATCCTTTAGATGATGTTGGCGAATTTCACCAATCAAATCTAATGCCCATCCACAGAAAAGCAAGGCTTAACAATCGAATGTAGCTACGCTTAGGAGCATGTTGAATACCGGCATGGACTTGACACTTCTCACAACCTTTGGCGAATTCTATGCAATCTTTGAGCATAGTGGGCCAATACATTCCATATCTGAACAAAACCATTTCATTTTGTGGCACTGCTTGATGTACCCGTGCTCCTTGTGCACATTAGACAAGGCTAAATATGCCGTTTTCCCCTAAACATTTGAGTAGCACTCCTCGAGGTCTTCTTAAATAATTCATTCCGATCACTACGTAAACAATGCTCATACTTGACTTTCCTCTCTGTATTTATTGAAGGATTTCTCAAATAGTTTACTATAGGAGTCCGTAATCTGTATCTGCTAAACATCTATGTTAAAAACTTGAATTCCTCTGGTTTGAATAACCTAATTTAGCATTTTCTAAATCTAAGGGTGATAACTTTGTAGCCATTATTCTTCCTTCTATGAGGTATTGGAGTTTTCTTTTGATATCCTATATCCACGAGGCTATTTGAGCCAAGTCATTTGCCTCTTGATTATCACTTCAGGAATGTGTTTTAAATCCACATATTCAAATTTCTTGATTAATCGATTAGCAATAACAGTACATGATCAAATTTTCTTTGATACACTTGTATTCTTTGGTTATTTGCTTGATGACTAGTTACGAGTCTCCTCTTATTTAAACTCTGGTTGCCCCAATTCCAACAAAGCTTCAAGTCCGACAATTAGTGCTTCATATTGACTTCATTGTTCGAACATAAAGGGCCTTCAACTTATACTTGAATTTTGTTGGAATTCCTTCAGGTGAAATGATACATATTCAACACCACTTCCATTTTTATGTGTTGAGCCATCGAAATATAATTTCCATGGTGAGTTTAAAATAATCTAATCACGAAATTCTCATTCACAGTGGTCGACTAGAAATGAAACCACACATCCTTTCATAACTGTAAAGGCTTAAAGGCAATTATATTCGGTGAGTGCCAAGGCCCATTTACCAATCTGCTGTGCATGATTGGCTTTGACAACATATGTTTAATGACATCAAAGTGAGGCGAAACATAAACATCAACGAGTTTAATATAATACTTGAGTTTTGTACCACGAGAAATATAAGCGAACATAGTTTTTCTATACTATTGTACCTAGTTTTGCATTATTTAAAACTCTACTAATATAGTAAATGGCTCTTTCGATGCCATCTTCATTTTCTGAGCCAGCATGCTTCCTATGGTTACATTAGGAGAGATATACAATCGCATTGGCCTATCTTTAGAAGGGGCTGCTAGGATCGGAGGTGCATCAAGTAAGTCTTGATTTTTCAAATGCTTCTTGATGTTGATCATCCAATCAAAATTGTCACGATTTATGCGCAACAATGGAGAAAGCTTGGGTTCGCCCACTCAAGTTGGATATAAATCTCCTCGAAAAGTTGATTTTACCCAAAGGGATTGCGGTTCTTTCTTTGTTGAAGGCTTTGTCTCCATGATGGCCTTTGTTTTATTAGGTTGATTTGATGCCCTTCTTGTGAACCACGAAGCCAAGGAAATCCACATTGCCAAAACACTTAAGAGGTTCATTTTTAAGCCATGCTTCCTCATTCGTTCGAATGATTGGCTCAAGTATTTAAATGATCCTCGTGACCAAGTTGACCACTATATCATCTATGTAAATCTGCATAAATGTTTCGATAAAGTCATGGAATATTGTGTTCATTGCTCTTTGGTATATTGCCCGACATTTTTTAAGCCAAAGGGCATTACTATATTCATATGTGCCTAAAGCGCTGGGCATCGGAAGGTACATTTGGGGACATCATCCTCCATAATGAAAATCGATTATAACGAATGTCCAGTCTAGCATACTCGGTATTCATAGCAGCTGAGAATCAATTAACATTTACGCTATAGGCATAGAGTATTCGTCTTTTGGGGTAGCGATATTCAAGTCCCTAAAATCTATACGTCGTAAAGAACCATTTTTCTTAATACGGGTACAATATTAGCAAGCCATTCGACGTACCTCGTGGTTACGATAAACTTGCGGTAGAACAATCGTTCTATTTACGCCTTGATCTTGAGGAGGATTGCTGATGCGAATCTTCTGGCGCACTGCTTGATGGGCTTCTTGCCATCCTTGATCGGAAGCTATGTTCACAGTTCTCTTTTCAAACCGGGCATTTAAATCGTAATCGGTGAAACAATCTTTATTTGCTTTGAGCAATTCGATCACCTTATGCTTCAAGCGGGATTGAGTTTGGCACTAATGTCGTTACTCTTTTTCGACTTCATCCCAATATTAACTTCCTCGAGGGGTCTTGAGTGACATCTTGGCATTCGTTGATCTGGATCTTTTGAAACCTAATGGCTCTTGATCATAGATAGCGTCTGGCGTGATCCATTGGTGTGGAAGTTTGTCCTTCGATGGGTGGGGTAAGATGGTTGCCCTCGGGACTTGCTTTTGCTGCGTTGTTTTTGTTTTAGTGTCTATGGCTCGTGCGACCATATTTTATCTCGGCCGAGGCCGTCTTTTCTTATTCTCGGATAGGCGAAAGCTTGATAGTAGTTGGTTTCAGGTCATAACACCTTCATTGTCGACCCGTTGGCGGATCGTGATCTCACCTTCTTCTTCAACTTCTTGTCCATCCACATCGTTTCTCTATCCTTTGGAAGCCATTAGGGATGAAGTGTTAGAGAATAGTAGGCATTTTCATTTGGTTGAGTACTCTTGAATTGGGTTGCATGGCCCATGTTGGCCATGTTACGGTCAAAATTCCTCTTATCAACATGATTAATATCGTCATATAATAACTCTGGTCAGCCTCTATATTTTCAACTATTCCATCCTCTCTCAAGGTACTAATCTTTGATGCATTGAAGAGATCTGACTCAATTAGTGGATCCATTCTACGCCAAGTAGCATGTTGTAGTTGGCCTTGACTATTACCATGAACATGGTTGGCCTAGTCGAGGGGAACCAACCGTGAGATTCACTTGTATTACCCTAGTGTCTTACCAACTTTACCGTGGTTAGGTACCATGTTATGAGGTCGAGCGTCGAGATCTGCATCCCTATCCTTTTTAGCATGAATCTGGGCATTAAATTGACCAGCGACTCCTCGTCAGCGATTACTTTATTCACGCGTGTGTTGCTCCACTTTGTACGATGAGCGAGGTTTCAAATGATTCTTCATTCCTCGTCAGGTCTTTCGAAAAAGCGTTACGCTCTTGATTGCACGTTATTCATTATATAGTAACACACGGCCTATGTTTGGCCATTTCCTCTTGTTTCCTCTCCAACCCATACTTACATGTATGTTTCGAACTCGCAAGGTAAAAGCCGATACAACATTACAATTGGCGTTAAGAAAGACTCCGCCGACTCGAAATCATCGGTCATTAGATCTTCTTCGTTCCTTTGCTTCCTTTTGTTCTTGACCTCCTTTTTGGTGAGAATAACTTTACGGATCTGGGGGTTTGCCCCGAGGCTGAGTCTTGACTTTGGATTAGTGCTAGACTACGCCAATTTCCATGGGCTTCGACTCCTTCCGCCTTCTTACATTACGTTGGTGTCTGCGCCATTGAGGCGTGACATTGGGTTTTCCTTTAATTTTCGGACTGATTTCCTCCCTTCTATTCGAATCGCGCCTCACATGCCATAGCGGTTCTTCATACTGGTGAAGCTGCGCCATTTGCCTTCCTTTGTCATTCTTTGCTTGCGACCACCTATCGATAGGGATGCGTAGGTAATTTGAAGATACCTTCCTTGCTTCCCTAGGATAAGGGTATGCGGTCTTCTGCTGCATGGTTACGCCCGGATCGAGCGTTACTCGAAGGGATTCCACTTTGGCGTCCCCGGAAGCGAGCGGAATGTTTCAAATGCTTCAGACATTCCTTTATCATAAGCTGCACATCGGGACAAATCGGACATTCCAGACCAATCTTGTGGCATCGAACTATGAATTCCAGCGGGCTTTCATCGATACAGGGTATACCAGCCTGGCTGATTGTCTTGCCTCAATTAATTCACTGCGCTCCTGCAGGCCCTTTCGAATTGACTATCTACAGGGTTGCAAATGATCTGCATCTTGGGCACGACAACATCTTAGTTCTTCTTATGGCGATGAAATAGGTACTCGCGCGAGCTTGCATCTTTCTTTGGCAGCTTTCCCTCTTTTGTTCTCTTTCTTTCTCGACATCGTTCCACTTCTTGCATTTGATGTGCTGCTAAAATCCACCATATTTACTCGAGCATTGGGTCATCGAAAGTCTGACCTTCGAACTTCATCCGAGACCTTGGTAGCCTTAGTTAAATTTTTGTCGACAATATCTTGGCCCTCGGTGCTTTGTATTGCCTCTTTCATTAGTTTTGCCTTGAGCACCTTTGGAGGTTATCGGTGGTTCCTTTCTTAACCGGGGAAGACCTCCATCTTCCTCGAACTCCACGTTTGTTTTAACCTTGTTCTCGGCAACTTGATCATGTTGATTTCCAAAGGCTCGGCATAGTTGGTTTCCGCCATCGATGCGGGATCCGTATCCACTTTCATGGGGTTTTCCCTTGTCCGCAATTTCAACTTTGCCATCCTTGATTGCATTACGTATCAAATCCACGAAAAGCATTGTGAGGTTTATGACCTAGGAAATTATGGTATTTACAAAACCCCTCTTGCCTTTGTTCGATGGAGGAATCTTAAGGTTCGGAGGAACTATAGCGGCCATCCTTAACAAGCAAATCGAAGATTTCATCACATTTAGTTATATCGAAGTGTATATTTTCTTAGGATATTTCTCATTTTCTCATTTTGACGATTATCTTTTCCATTGGAAGGAGCGAGAACTACGCAAAGTAAGGGGTGCCTCTTTTAGTTGTGAGATCTATTTCGAGGCGGTAGAATGTATGGGTCTTAAATCATCTATGTTTTCTTCTTCCGCCTCTATAGGCTATTCGTTCTTTCTTATGATTCTTACTAGCCCTAGCCTTTTCGCTTTTAATCTTTCGACTTGTCGAACTCTATCGACCAATTGGGCCATATCCCTCGAATCTTGGGTATCCGGTTTCTTTCGAATGGAATAATCTAGGCCTCTATGACCATTTCGACAATTCATGTTCGAGGCACTCTTGGCAAAACATCTAGATTTTAACGATCGGAATCTATTCGATAGTCATCTATAGGTTACGTAAACTTTCTTTTAATGCTTGCCGGTTCTTTCGGTGATTTTGGATTGGCCATGTAGAATTGCTCATGAAGAGAGTCTTTCCAAATGGGGCCAAGTATCCACGAGATCCGGGGTAATGTGGTGAACCACGTCGCGTTCTTTGTCAAAGAACTTGGAAAATATTTTATCCTAAGATTTTCGTTGTTTGATATATCCCACAACCGGTCAAATATCTCGCTATGTGTTCTTGTCGACTCCTTGGTATCACCGGTGAATTTTGTAAATTTGGGGACTTTGAAACCCACAGGTTAATTACGTTTTAGAATGTAACCTACAATAGAGATATAATTTGGCCTTCTAAATCCAATTTACACCATTTTGGGCCATTATTCTTTCTATCATAGCGGTTAGATTATTTTACGCTAAATTGTCGTTCGACCATGGACAATTTAAATGCATTCTGGTCCTGACAACCACTAATGGTGGGCATTCGATCCGGTCTTCTTGAGCGTCGGTTGCCTTAATCTTGGCCCTCGTTTCTCTTGATCCCTCGTATAGGAAATTGAACATTCAATGGTAGGTTCGTTCCGAATCACTGCTGGATTACGCCTCACGTCTCGGTATCGGGCACCAAGAAATCGCTATCCTAGACATCAGGTGTGTTTTCTTGGTTTGTTCGATTTATAATACGAATTAAAGGACCAAAATAGCATTCATTTCGCGGGCTAAGACTCCTACCATATCATGGTTACTATCATCCATCATTGTCTAATCCATTTGCTGATTGTTAGTTGTCGGGGTAGGCCATTGGTTACGATTTCCCAAGTTACGGGAGTTTGTAGGAAATGGTTCGTTCTGAACGGATCCTCGGATGAGGACAAAATGGAGTGCGTTATGTAACCTGCCATAAGCGAAGTTGGCATCCCATCTGATGGATCTGGGCCTTAAAGGGTCGAAACACGGAGCCCTAGTGGGGTCGAATATGGTTGACTTCTGCGTGCGGCATAGTTGAAATGGCGGATGGTATTTGTCACACTAAATGGGGCGGCGTTCGAACTACCCAGGGATAGTACTAGAGACATCGATCGAAGCGAAGCTTATTTGGCGGCTCCTTGTAGGAGGTTTGTCCCCATCTTGGTTGGTTGTATTTGTCATTGTTTTGAGTCGTTGTCTTACGGGTATATCTGATTATTATCTTTTATTTTACCACTTGAAGGTTCATATACAATTCAAATTTTGCAATGTTCATAAATTCTAATAAATGGTTTCAATATGACAACATCGCGATCCTAGGACACATGCTGTAATAGATTTTATGTTCAAACCAGCGATCTTGATTGATTCTTAAACTTGATTTAAAATATGACTATTTGACTATGGAAATATCATTTGTTTGTGTAAAATTTCGAACTTAACAAATTATTGACAATTGAATGTAAAGGTGGGACACTCTTAAAAAGTAACAATTTCTGGAAATACAATAAAAGTTTGAAAGTAAATAGGTTTCTAGGACAATTCATGTTTAAAGGCAAATGGAATAAAGATAAAAGAAAAGAATCGAAATACTTTAAAAGGTAAAAATTAGGGAACTCTCAATAAATGATAATAAAGCGTGCATTTTAAATTTTAAAAACTAAATGATGTTCTTAACGTTACATGATATCTCCTTGATTCGTTTCCCTTT
>CM038793.1:177589190-177751891 GCA_021764765.1 Vicia sativa | reverse complement strand
AGACAAAACAACAAACCATTGCCTCACTCTTTTTTATATATAAAGCTGACCAACAATTCTAAATTTGAAGAGAGGGCCTCCACATGTAACAAACCTCAAACAATGCTCCTTAAACCTCTTCAACCTCACCTCGTCAACCTCCTCTCTGTTCCTTTCTCCATTTCAGCTCCGTCGTGGCTTTCCCTTCACTTTCATTCTTCTTCCACCCTCATCTCCGGCAACACAGCCTCAAACCTCTCAACATCAACACCCAACGACTCAAAATCTAAATACCAATAACCTTTTACCCACCTCTGTTCGACTACAAACTATAACCCAAACTCCATACTCCAAATCGTACAAGCCACAAACAACAGGTCACAACCGCATCAGATCTAGAACAAACTTCACGTTTCAAACCCAGTTTTCCATCCACCACGCGTACAAGCTGAAATCAGAGACGGAGAATAAGTATAATCGTCAACATCTCAAAAGCCGAACAAAAAAACACAGATTCCTAAGAAACCAGAAGTAGATCGAAATGTATAAGTAAAATCGGATACAGAGTACCATACCTTTTATCTTCTTCTTTTTTCCGTTTATGCTCTGCAATACATTGTAATCTATAACATTCATCTAGATATTCATGAATCTGGTTTGTTTGGGTTTTCAATTTGGGAATAGAGGGTAGTTTCGAGTTACAGAGGCGAGATCGATGGGAGTTTGAGCGGCGAGAGAGAGACCATGGAGGCTGTGACAACAGCTTTCAGATCGAGAAAAGTGAGAGAGCCATGGAAGAAACAGAGATGAGGCGCGTGAGTAACAGAGCGAGAGATAGAAGAGAGAAACATTTTTCTTTTCTTTTCTTATTTAATTAAATTTCAAAAAAATATAAAAATGATAGGGTAAGTGTGTGGCGACTTCATTGTTTCATTTGTTCGTAATCGAATTTTTTCGATAGCGTCGACAACTAAACCAGAATTCACACTTAGACAACTTCGCATAAAGCTTCTTGTCTTTCAACAACTCCAACACAATTCTGAGATGTTCTGCATGCTCTTCATCACTCTTTGAGTATATCATAATATCATCGATAAAAACTACCACGAACTTATCAAGATACGGATGAAATATCCTGTTCATATACTCCATAAAAACACCAGGTGCATTAGTAACCCCAAACGGCAAAACAGAATACTCATAATGTCTATACCTCATTCTAAATGCAGTCTTCTGAGTATCTTCTGTCTTCACACGAATCTAATGATATCCAGACCTTAAATCGATCTTACTGAATACACAAGCCCCAACCAATTGATCCATCAAATCATCAATCCTCGGCAATGGATACTGATTCTTAATCGTAACTTTATTCAATTGTCTGTAATCAACACACAGTCTCATCGAACCTTCTTTCTTCTTAACCAACAACACAAGTGCACCCCAGGGCGAAACACTAGGACGAATAAACATCTTCTCGAGTAGTTCCTCAATTGCTCCTTCAATTCAGCCAACTCGGATGTCAACATGCGATACGACACTATCAACACCGGACTAGTTCCAAGAATCAAATCTATAGCAAATTCTATTTCTCTCTCAGGTGGAAATTCAATAAATCTTCCAGAAAAACTTCAGGAAATTCATTCACAACAGGTAATTCATTACTCTTAGCTTTCCCTTTCACCTCTATCCAATAATACAACATAAACACTACTTCACCATCATTGACAGCTAAATTCATCTGCTTAACAGACATAGTAAAATCTTCAACACTAGCTACTTCAGGAAAACTAACCGTCTTCTCAAAATAGTTGATATGAACCTGGTTGAATTCCAACCAGTTTATTCCAAGGATGATGTCGAGTTGTTCTAACGGTAGGCACACTAAATCCATACTGAAACCTCTACCAAAAATGACAATAGGACAATTTCTACAAACAAATGAAGTAGTCACTGAACCCGATGCAGGAGTGTCAATAACCATACTTCCATCCATATTAGATATATCCAAATTCAATCTTTTAGAACAATCCAAAGCAATAAAGGAATGAGTCGCTCTAGTATCAATAATTGTAATCAAAGGTGTGCCATTAATAAAACACGTACCTTTAATCAACCGATCATCTGGATTAGTCTCTGACCCAGATAAAGCAATCACCTTACCACCAGACTGTTCCTTCTTTGGCTTGGTACACTACGAACGAGTATGACCTTCCTCTCCACAGTTGTAACAAGTCACAATTCTCATTCTGCAATCATTAGCCACATTCCCGAGTTTCCCACACTTGAAACACTTCTTATCATTACTCTTATGTGATACGGTGGAAGAACTGACTTGTTTGTTTTGCGTTTTATCGCAAATATTGGGGATAGCAAGAGTCGCCACCGACTTTTCTTTTATCCAATTAAGGGAAGGAGAAAAGAACAAGAAAAGACCTTCGTTAGATTCTGAGTAAGGGAGGTAGTTATGAAAAGGGAAGGTATTAACACCCTTTCCATCCGTAGTTATCTACGGGCTCTTGATTGATTAGCTGACTTTATAAATTGCTTTTTGTGTGTGTGTGTTTGAAAAGATATTTTGAAAAGGCATTTCTCTTTGACTTCGTAATGATTCTCGCTGGAATGTATACGAAGTGTTTGGAAAAGTGTTTAACTTTGTAATGATTCACGTTGGAATGTATACAAAGTGTTTTGAAAAGTTTTGAAAATAGTGTGAGGTGTAAAAATTATTTTTGAATTGATTGGAGCAAGCAAAAGAGTCTTATTACCTACTCAGAATGGTCGTTTCCAAGTTATTTTGCTTCCTTTAGAATAAGGCTATCCATACCATTAGTTGGTAGGTAATCTTATCCGTTGGGTGTAAAGGGACGTTCGTAGGGTCATCGTATGGTCATAGAAGGCAACATGTAAGGATACCTTAGCATATTCGTAGGGACGATCATCACTTTTCGTAGGCAACAATCGAGGGACGAGATCATGTATTTGTAGGCAACATCGAGGGTCATCGAGGGACTATGATGATGTTATTCGTAAGTGTCTTAGCTAAGATATCCCTACGTTCGAGGGACATGACCATTGTTATTCGAAAGGCAACAAAAGAGGATACCCTAAGGGGTGTGCAAGTGTAAAGAGTGTGTTGTATTCAGATATTTATCTTGTATTTAGAAGTGATCTAGGTCATTTTTAATCTTGCCATACACGTCAAATTACTAGCAGTTAAATATGTACGGAAAGTAAAGTGCGGAAATTTAAAGGTGCGGAAAGTAAATCCTACACTATTACATGGCTTTGGGGCAGATACATAATAGGAGTGTGGAAAGTAAAGTGCGAAAATGTAAAGATGCGGAAAGTAAATCCTACACTATTACAAAAATAACCTTGCGACCTATACATCGATTTCTAATATTTAAATGCGAAATAAAAGAAATAAATTGCAAGAAAAATGTCTAATGATAAGAGAAAATATCTAAACCCTATTTGCAAAGGAAAAATATTTTTTGATATTTTTTGGATTGATTTTAATGTAGAAAAACCTAATTTTAAGTTAATTATTAATTAATTATGAAAAATAAATTATTTTTATGTGTCAAAAATTAATTAAATGTTTAATTAACCTAAACCTGAACTTAAAATATTTTTGTAATTTTTGAAAATAGTTAAATTAATTTATGAAAGAAAATTAAATAAAATTAAGAAAAATAGGAAAAAAAAAAGAAAAGAAAGAAAAGTGAGAAAAAAGAAAGGGGGTCAGCAGGGATCGAAGGACCCCCTGGATATACCCTGTGCGTGTTTACCATCTGTGCTAGCTGCGTTAGTTGTCATAGGAATACAACCATGTGATTATAACAGTCAACGTGTTCTGTTTTTTTGAATTGTCAAACAAACACAAGTCGTGGGACCCAGTTTCTAGAACGAACAAATGGAAACGCGCCACGCCTAGGTTAGAAAGTCTTTGTCGGTCAAATAAGTCAGAGGCATCGGAGCAAAGCTCCTGTCGTCTTCTCCGGCTGCTCCAAGCTTCCAACCTACAAAATAACCACAATAAAGAGCAAAAGAGGACCCTACCCCCTAATTCAAGGGCTGCGAGTCTAGTGATGGTGGTCGTTTGGCCTGAAACGGTCGGAACGTCTGGTTCGAAGCTTCTCCAATCCAAAGCCCTAACAATGGCAAATCATGTTTCGGCCGTTAGGAGCTTCATGCGGTCGTTCAGACCTGTTCTATAATGTCTCAGGAATGCATTAGAATTATTAGTTTTAGACAAAACACAACAAAAATTGAAATACGAATTTAATAAAAATATGCAAGCGGATGTTCATGGATGACATGATTCAGAGACATTTGGCCATAGCTATTGACCTGTACTTACTCTATCACACCTCAGGAGCACGAATTAGTGCTTAGAATTGCTTGAGGATGGCTGGAAATTGGAATCTGAGTTTGCAAGTTTGAATGAAATTTTGAGAATTCTAGGGTTCTTTGAGGAGGCAGGGATTTCGTTCTCTGTGCTTCTGATCTTGTAATGTACTTATATGAGAGTGCATTAGGTCAAGAATCATGGGAAAATATATTGCCTTGAATGCAAGAATCTTTGATTTAGAATTTTAATCAAATCTTCCCAAAAGTATTTCAATCTTGCCTTAAAGCCTTGTGCACGAATTTGATAACTTGCATAGGTTATCTTGGACCTCAAGACAAGTAGAAACGAAGCCCAACTCATTTTATTCATTACCTTTGTATTTTATGTAATTAATTTTGAATTTTAACCATTTAATTCAAAAATAAATTAAATAAAAAGATAGGAGGCGTGCACTTGAGTTTTCAGGCCATGGATAATGTCAAGATCAAGTTTAGATCATAAATTCTTAGGCCCATTTGAAAAATATTTGCATTTGCTAAGTATTTCTCTTTATACACCTTCTCAAAAATGTCAAACTTGCACAATTTGTATCTTGCTCAATTTTCAACATTTTTTAGTGTTGTTGGACTTTTAAAAAGCTCAAGATGTCCTCTAAACATTCCTTTTGGTTTCATCTTCATTGAAGTTTCCATGTTCATGTACACTCCTTTGCAAAAAGATGAGTTTTTGTTAACTTTTTAAAATGACATGTAATGTTTTGATCCATAACTTCTAAATGAAGCATTTTTTACCAAAGCTTGTGAGACATGAAGTTGTAGAGAATTGAATTCCCTTTAAAATGAGCTTTCATGGAAAATTTTCTAATAAAGTATGTGAAAGTTATGCTTGGTCAAAATTCTGTTGACTTTTGCCTAAAAAAACCCTAATTTGGAAACTTCGACTTTTGATCAAATCTTGACTTTCCTTGAGGAATCATGATCAACCCTTGATCAAATGATGAATATTACTTATGTTGACAAAAAATTATGAAGTTTGACTGTATGTTGACCATATTTGACTTTCTATCCAATACAACTGATTTTCAACCATCTGAGCAATTGACTGAGTAAACCTGAGCTGTAAGGCTTGAAACTTGACATGATGATCGCTTGAAGCATATGATGGGGTATTATGACCACTTGGAGAATTGGAAATCCATTTTGACTTGAGAGGAGAAAAACCCTAGTTTAGATTGATTACTTAGAAGAGGGTTTGTCTGGTCAACCCTTGTGAAGTTCTTGAGTATGGAGTTGTGAATTGTCTTAAGAAGTAGGAGGAAAATTTTTGGGTATGACATCTTTTATTCTTGAATTCGATGCCCCATTTCACCACACTTATAACACTTAATTGAAGCATTAGAATCTCCCCCACTAGGCCTTTTCCATCCACCAGACCTCTGGTTATTCCTGTCATATGGTTTGCTGCGATCCATCTGTCGCTTTCCTTTCTTATCAGCAAACCCACGAGAATTAGACCTAGTATTAGCAAGATCCTCTTCCAGAATCCTACTACAATCCACCAAATCAGAAAACCTGCGAATACGCTGATATGTGATTCCCTGCTTAATCTCATCACGGAGACCGTTCTCAAACTTGATACATTTATAAAATTCTTCTTCTTCATCATTGTTGTAGTGAGCATAGTACTTAGCAAATTTAGTGAACTTGGAAGCATACTCACTTACAGTCTTGTTGCCCTGCTTGAGCTCTAGAAACTCGATCTCCTTCTTTCCCCGAATGTCTTCAGGAAAATACCATCTCAGAGAAGCCCTTCTGAATACAACCCGAGTCAGCACAACACCATCTTGCTCCATCTCAGTCCTGGTAGCAACCCACAAGTCATCAGCTTCCTCTGCCAGCATATAGGTACCATACCTCACTTTCAGGTCTTCAGCACAATCAATCACTCAAAAAATTCTTTCAATCTCCTTCAGCCACTTCTGAGCACCTTCAGGGTCATGTGTGCCTTTAAACAATGGAGGATTGTTCCTTTAAAAATTCCCCAACTACCTATCAGCATCGATACAAGCTCCCTGTTGAGTTCCTCTAAGCACACCAACAAGCATTCCCAAAGCCTCTAATCGCAGATCATCTATTCCTGACTCTTCTAGCCATTGTTCGAGAAATTCACAAAACAATTCTCATTCGAACACAAGTATCGACAGTGTTACCTTGCACTTGCCGCATACAAAAGGGATAGCGACACTAAGGCACTGGTCACAACGACCGACTATGCTCTGATACCATTATTATAACACCCTTCTAAATACCCCACAATTATTATAATAAAATTCAGAGTTGACATGTAAATAAAGGGCGTCACAATTGATAAAAATAAAAATTCCAACAAATGTCATGATTTTACTGAAGAACATAACTCAAGTAATCATAAAGTATACATGTTCTACACAGTGGAATAATTTCAAACTAGGATAAGTTCAAAAACTAACAATTATCCAAAATAACCATCAAAATAAAATAGAGTTCATCAATGACTATAAGATATGCATTCCCCAGTGTTACAATCAGAGCATGACAAATTGCACAGCTCAATGAACCATCCTCACCAGCTCCTAAGCCGCTAAACTTCAATCTGAAATAATCAAAGTAAGGGTGAGACTTCGTCATAATTAAAATGCACTATATGTTTCTCAAATCATAAAGTATCTCAAGTTATTAATCCACCCTTTTTAGCATAATCAGATAAGTCAATTTTTACCATTTCAATTCATGATCATACACACAACATAACAAACAAATCATAACACATGAAACCATCTTATCATGTTATAATTCACACAAGATGCAATGCAAGACTCTATGCATGTGGTACCATAAGTGAACTAAGTCACACACTGATCCATAATCACCCGGATACAATAACATCGATTCGTCCATAATCACCCGGACACAAATCCAGCCTCACCACCCATAATCACCCAGGAACGGTTATTGGCAATACTCACTAATTTCACACAATGAGAATTAACTACCACCAGAATGTATATGCATGCACATCATAAAGCATGCAACATTCAATACAGGTTATGATCACATCAAACATCATAAACCATCATCAAACCAAAACATGATATCATCATCTATCATGAAATAAATCATTAAAACATAACATGCAAGCACTTACTCCTCAATTAGTAAGGCTATCACTAATATACAATCACAACAACACTTGTACACAAGTACGAATAATCCACAACACCACGTACACAAAATACAACACTACAACACTAGAAAAACCAACACTTTCCAACATAAAAACAACTAATTATTATTTTATCATTTTCATAAAATAGATTGCTTAATTTAAAGAATAACGTCCAAAACGGCGATTAAAAAGGACTTACGGTTTGAAAGATATGATTTTTCAAAGTTTGGTATTTTTCAAAAATGCTACAGTGGTAAGCGGTTCCTTCCAGGGAGAACCCGATTCCCACACTATGTGAAAACACGCTCTCTGGAATTTTGTATGGGAAACCCGGTTCCTCCCACACAGGAACTGGTTCCTACGTTAAAAAACTAATTTTTTCACTGAAAAGCACACTAGGAACCCGGTTCCTCCCACCAGGGAACCGGTTCCTCAGACACAGAAATTGCACCTCTCTGGAATTTGTACCAGGAACCCGGTTCCTCCTACACAGGAATCGGTTTCTACGATGTCTGTAGCAGAAAATAAGTAATTTTGACAGCATGTTGTTTTCCAATCCAATTCTTATCATTCCAATACGAACCCACACATCCAAATTCATCAAAATAATCCAAACAACAATAACATAATCCAATATAGCATATTCCAACCATACTCAATGATCCTATAACATTGATTTGTTCAAGTTCATGCAATTTAAACACTTTAGGGTCAAATTCTACAAACCTAAAAAATCCCAAATTGGGATTCCTAACATACTCAATCAATCCTATTGATCCCAAAACCTATAAGGCATAATAACTAAGAGAAATCACCCCTTACCTGTGAGAAATTCTTGATCCTTGAGAGTTCTTGGTTCTTCTCTTCCCTTGCTCTTTGCACTTCTCACGTACGATGAAAATTCCCAATTGTCTTCTCACTTTTTCTTTTCCTTTCTTTTGTTCCTTATTATTCTAAAATAATAATAATAATAAATAATGGGATTAGAGCCTTTTACTACACCCACCCCCACCACACTCTTTACACCACAATCCAACTTTTCACTTTAATTAACCAATTTCAATAATTCCAAAAATACTAATAATTTAATTTTTAATTAAATAAATAATTCAAATTCAAATTATTTAATAATCGAAAATATTGGGGTGTTACATGAATCGTTGTTGGCACACAGCAGACCTGAGTGACATCATTGAGCATAGATTACTTGTGTTTCATGATGTCCAATCTGTTATTTTTTACATCTGTAACAAAAAAGATAGTTTGGTTGCTCGTAGAGTTGAGGTCATGATGGATGTTATCTAGAAGAATATGTGTTATATGATATGGAATAATGAGAGGGAGGAGAATACAAATTGGGGTGGCTTGTCTTTCATCAAAGGCGAGAATGGCTTTTTCGCACAATAAGCTCTGAATAATAACAATGGGCATCAGCATTCGTTATCCTGGAATCCACCGGTATCGGGTTGGTACAAATGTAATGTGGATGTTGGATTCAATAAGCACTTGGGAACCTCTAACAGAGGTTGGTGTGTTCAATATAACTTGGGTAATTTTGTGCATGCAAGGGCGACGTGGGGTGTCGATAATCTTTCTATTATCGAAGCAGAGTCCTTAGCACTCAAAGAAGCTATCAAGGGTGTCTTGGCTTAGAACCTTGACCGTGTTATTTTTTAAAGTGATTCTCTTTGCGTGATCTAGGTTGTGTGTTCTGATCACTATGGAAGTTCCAAATTTATTTTAATTATTAGAGTCATTAGATCTTTGTAGTTCTCTTGTCTCAACTTCGAGGTTGAGTTTATAAAACATCAAGCAAATATGGTTGTCCACTCGTTAGTAAAGACTGATAATTCTTGGCCTAGGTATAGTTCTTTTCATCTTATTCCTCCTTGTATTGAATTGTTGATTGCTAATGAAATGAGTTGGTTTTGCTTTTGTAAAAATAAATTGTGTATGTTAGATTTTTAAGTAGTGAAAATTGATTATGGTTAAAAGTTTTTTTTTAATTTTGATTGGTTTATTTTTTTATATATTAAATTAAAACTAATTTGGGTCAATTCTTGATGTTTGAATCATTTAAATTTAAATTGATTTTGAATATATAATCGTGTAAAAGAGTTTTTTATTATTGTCATTAAAATTAAATTGATTTATTTTTATTATTATGTAAAATTATATTAGAATTTGTTTTATTGTTTTATGTTAATTTATTTTAAAAATATAATTTTTGGGATTCATTAGTTATTCAATATCGGCCTTTGTCAACAACGAAAACCCTAACGCGGTTCTTCGCCTACAAAGATGAATTGCTTTGATGCATTCATCTCTTTCTAACATCTATGGAGCCTTTCTTTATTCCATGGATGTGTTTGGCCCCATCTTCAAAAACCATCCCAAAAACTTCTTCTAACATTCAAAATCCCCAATTCAAATCTTTTGTATAACCATCCAATGGAGTCTATGATATTCCCATTTCTCAACTTCCCCAATCAGTCCTTCAAGGTGGTCGTATTTTTATAACAATCCTTAAAGATAAAAATCTTTTCTGGGTTAAGACTTGCAAACATAACTTCCATGGCATAATTATTTATCCTAAAGGATTTAAACCTTTTTCTTTGCCTAACATGTGAACTAAGTTATCAACACTTTGAAATGACCTAGGAAAATGTGGTGGCATCTCACTAGGGAATGGATTTTTTTGAATTCACATTCTCCTCTCTTGAAGACGTTGGGCATGTGCATGCATCAAGATCTTGGAATTATCGACGAAAAGGCTGTGGATTTTTGTGGCCGTTGATGATGTACATCGAGATGGTCATCGGCCGACCCTAGCATTTGTGGAGTCGTAAGATAACATCTCATCACTTACGCTTGTACTCCCGCCTTAATATTTATATTGAGTCAACCTGAATACTATTGACATCCACCCACAGATCAGATTTGTAGATATTATACAATGATCTTAATGTGGATCGTTGTGAGGACAATTCGAGGGTCTGGTTTTCGATATTGTTGGTGTGGCCTAGGAATAATTTTACCGAGGCCCCACGGTGGGTGCCAAATGTTCTTGCTAGAAATACTATATTATTGATTTTGAGGGATTCGAAGGCTCAATAGGGTGATTTGACCTCCAAGTTATAGGTCTAGCTTACCCCATAATTGAGAGCCCTTAGGTATAGTGTATATGACTTCTCTTGAGCGTGTCGCTAAGAGAGGGAATGAGAGCATGTCTTTTTTCATGGCCATAAGGCCTCTTTATATAATATGGTAATCACTAAGGTTCATGATGACGTAACCGTGTATTTAATACTTGTAACCGATTACTAATGACTTGTAACGTCCATAACCGACCCATAAGTAACGCAACGTATGTAACCATTATCTAATAGGTTCTATAATAGAAACCAACCCGGTCTGGTACTACCCAGCCAACATAGTTAGGCCGCCGATATACGTCTAATGTGTCCGACCTAAGTACCCGGCTCCAACCTTGGGGTCTCGCTGAGGTACAGCCCGACTATTAGCTAGTAGACCTATCTCGGTCTATATTTATTGCTCCTAGCCCGGGAAATACATTTTATGTATGATCACTTGAGGAAATGGGCCATGGCATGGTATAAAAGCCTGCCCGACGGATCGATCACATCCTAGAAGCACCTGGGGAGACTATTCTCCAGATGCTTCACTGCCTCTCGACGCCACCCAAAGTCAGAGGCATCCTTGGAAGCCATCATTCAGGGTAAAGAGGAATCTCTCTGAGCGTATATCGAGAGGTTCAATCAAGAAGCCATCCAAGTCTCGACGACGGACGATATGTTAAAATATCTCCTCGAAAGGGGACTACGTCCTCGTAGTGACTTCGTGAAGGTCGTAGGTGTCATACCCCAATTTTTGACCTAATATACCACCTTACATTTGCATCATTGCATCACTAACAGTTCAGAACAAAATTAATCGGGTGTAGCATTCACAGGTCAAAATTAGGGTTTCATCAAATTTTCATCTGATTCAAGAGGCAAGCAATTAGGGTTTGAGTTTTAATCACTTTATTTGATCTATCTTGATCAAATCATCAACCTCTGATCTTCAGATATCCAACTTTTCTCATTGATCTATCAAGGATCGACCAATTAGGGTTTTGGTCGAGCATGAGCAATCTCTGATTTTCTGATCAATGAATGACTTTTTTGATTGGAGATTGATCTTCATATCTTAGATATAACATCTTGACCTAATTTATGGATTCAAAACATCACAGAAGTTCACAGACTTCATCAGTCAATTCCTGAAACATCTGATGAAATTTCATCTGCACAGAAAAGTCAAACTTTGACTTTTGGTCAACTTTTTCAAAACAAAACTTTTTCCATCATCAAAATACTTCAAATGATCCATCATGATCATAAAAAATCAAAGAATTTGGAAAAGTCAACAAAAAGTCAAAATTTCTAACACTTAGAAAAAATTTTAAGTGTTAAAATTTTGTACTTTTTCCAAACTTCATGGCATTTTTTCACATAGTTCCACTTTGAATTGGAAAAAACTCAAAACATGAAAGTTGTAGCCCTTGAAACAAGCTTTCCAGAATGTCCAAGAAATCTCAAATCCATAGAATCTAGCTATACTTTTGAAATTGAAACATAAGGCTCCATAACCATGGATTTCAAGTTCAAAACTTCAAGATTATAGGTCATTTTGCATTTTCTTCTTCTAGGACACATGCCACCTTGCAAAGATAAGATTAGAACTGATAAAAATCAGTGAGGAGTAATTATGACAAGATTGGATCAAGTTGAATTTAACCATGGTTAAAAGAAGGAAGCTTCCTTTTGCATTTAATGCAAAAAAGATTTCCTTGCCCTCTAAGGCAAGTCAAATTTACCAATGGCCAAACTTTCTCAATTATTTTCCAAACTCATGGCCTATAAATAGATGTCTTACTTGCCATTCAAACTACACCAAATTAATGCCAAGACATGCTTTCATTCTTCTTTTTCAAAATTCATGAAACATAGTGCAAATTGGAGAAATTGTGCATTTTTGAAAATTAATGAAAAACTTTGAGTAAATTGGTGTCTAATATGTTTTAACATCAACATGAAACTTGCTTGAAAACTAAAATCAACACAAGCCAAGCTAGAAACCAGAATTACATGCCATGTTCACAAGCTTGCTCAAAACTGCCTTATCATTCGAATTCCATCTTTGGCTTGAGCAACTTGAGATTTTTTCATCCAAACATCATCAACAAACATCATAGAGATGATGCAGACCCTTAACAGCAATTTGTAACACTTCTAACCACGATTTCCAGTTTTGCTTTGAGCTATATGCAGGTCGACTTGGTCAGAGCTATCCAAGCCATTTCAGAGCAAGCAGACCACTCATACATGATCCATAGAGGCCGTTGATGCTCAAGCAATCCTCAAACAACAACTGGAAGCACTCAAATCCAGTTTTCGATTCCAGCTTCAATAGGTAAGAGCTCGAACTTGAACTCTATGATTCTTTGATTCAATTGAAAAAAACTCTTGGCCATTTGTTTTCTGCACCATTCACGATCATTAACCCTCAATCAATTGAATAAATCATCAACCATACGTGATTTCAATTAGAATTTTCAGTTTTAGGGTTCTTCGTGTTCATCAGAAATTCAACCATGTTAAACCAAAAATAAATGAAATTAACCACTACCATCATGTTCCTTGTTAAAATTCGTGCAAGTTTGATGTTTACATCATCCATTTTCATTGAGAAACAAAGAATCTAGGTTTGAATAAGGATTGAAGAAGATGAGGATGGAGTTCGCGCGTGTTCTTGTTGTTTTCAAATTCAAAAAATCCAATATAATATTAACACGTGGTTTGACTTTAATACACGGATGTATTGCCGCCCCAGCGGTTGCCAGCTCACTCTTAAGTCATTTATACCTTGCCTAATGGTCCTGGGTTCAAATCTCCTTGAGACCATTTTTTTTCAAACTTTGTGATTTTTTTTCATATTTTTTGCAAACTTTGACATTTTTTAAACCCAATAAAAACTCCTCATTTTGAGGTGATTTTTTGTACACTTGTCAATAAATACATCTATTTTATGATAGTTCAAAATTTTTCAGAAAAAACTTTCATCCGATTATGTTTTGATCGAGCCGAAAATGACACTTTAAGCACTTTTCAAAACACCTCTAAAGGTGTTTTTTTTCAAACTTTCGAATCCCGATTCTTTTCCAAACTTCTTATAAGTAAATTTTACATTTCAAAAACACTTTCAAATAACATTCTTCAAAACTTTTTCATCAAACTTTCATCTTTTTTCCATGATCGATTCGATTAAAACGATAAAACCGAATTCGTTTTCTCTCGTTTTTCTTAACCGATCATGGGCCTCCCTTACGGTGTAAGTCCCAACCAACATTCTTTATGTACATACATATTTTCCTTGTACATATCAAATTCTTTTCATATACATACAAATTTTTACCTGTACATGATATAGATATTTTTTTGTAAATACTCAAACACGGATAAACTTCGATCGTTTGTTTTCCGTTTCGTCTGTATATACATTGAATACCATTGGTATTGAAAGGAGCATTATTCTCGGTGAAACTGCTTTTAAACCAATGAGCCACCCTGATGGTGTAAGTCCCAACCCTCCTATGTACATCCACAATTTCTCGTACATAAATACTCATTCGTGTACATATTTACTTCCTTGTACACAATTCACACTTGTAAATAATCAAGTTACGCTCGTTTCAAACGTTCGTTTCACAAACACTTGTTTATATCTTCTTCATAAACTCTTGTAAATAAACATCATGCATCTGTTTATATTTCCTTCATAAACTCCTGTGAATACATATCACACGCACACACACTTGTTTATACAACTGTCTAGTTATAACATAACAACTAGTCTAACCAATAGGTTCCCCACAGTTTAGCCTCCTCTTGGGCTTTATCCAAGATAACTCTCCCCACAGAGTTAGCCTCCTCTTGGGCTTTGTACAAGGTAACTCATTTCAACTGAGTTCAGCCTCCTCTTAGGCTTCATATAAAGAAAACTCATTCATCTGAATTTAGCCTCCGCTTAGGCTTCATATAAGACAACACTCCCCTGTTGAGTCAACCTCCTCTTGGGCTTCGTTCAAAAGAACTCCTCATTGAGTTTAGCCTTCACTTGGGCATCATACAATGAAAGAGACCATAAAATCTCTTAACAGCCTCCTATTGGGCTTCCAATACAAAGAATCACCCGCGCTAGTATAGAACCCAAAGAGTATAATTTCCCGGTGAAATTGCTCTTAATTCCAAAAGGATGGTTTCCCGGTGAAATCCCTTTTAAGACAAAGCCAGCCATACCCTATAGCTTCCTCTTGAGCTTCATACAAGGACCCTCGATGACCCTCGAACAGCCTCCTCTTGGGCTTACAATACAAGGACCCATGGGCTTCTTAAAAGCATCCCTCTAATCCAGTCAATTTCTCCTCGAGATTTAGACATTTATCATCTCTATGGAAGAAGTATCTCATCTATCACATCACATACAATCAAAAACTTTTTCAAAACTCTTTTCAAACAGAAACACCTCTTAATTGTAAGTGGTAACGCTTGTACACTCAAGCAAAACACCCAATGCTTACAATTAAAAGATTCAATCATCTTTTTCAAACATCTTTCTTAAACATGTAAGTGGTAATGCTTGTACACTCGAGAAAACACCTATAACTTACGACGAAAGATTCAATCATTCAAACTTTTCAAAAATGTATGTGATGAAATAGATTAGATACATTTTTCATTAAGATGACATTTGTCTGTGTCTCTTACTAACATCCCGTTGCTTTCCACTAGCATAAGTGGAAACTACGATTGCTCTGACTTTCTCAACATCCCTTTGAGAATACATAGGCACAAGGTCTCATCCTTGGCGAGCAAATTTCTTTCTCTCTCAGACCAAACAAACCATAGATCCCTGTAGATCCGAGCTACAAATGCTCTGATTCCCACTAGGGGATATGTATGCAGAAGATCCACAGATCTTTGCGAGCACAATAATAACAAACACTAGGATCCCACCTAATCTATCCTTCTTAAAATCCCAAAAGAGAAACTTTCCCAATCATAGAAATAGCAATTAAAACACACAAACATATCAAACATATTCATATATAAAGCTATAGATAACTATATATATTTAGGGTGCTCCATCTATTCCCTTTATATAACAAACCCCCTTACTCAGAATCTCCCCAATGCGTTACGCCTAGTTTGGCTAGTCGTTACGCATATCAAAATCAATTGAGGGTATTAACTTTCCCTTTTCATAATCATTAAATCATCTTTTCTTGTGTTGAAAATAATAAAGCTTGATGCTCATGGCATCGTTATAAACAAATCAAAAGAGTAAATCATTTCGAGCGAGAGGATCTGAATTCATATTCGATTCCCTAGCGCGACACTTTTTAACGCGAACAGTAGGCATCGAAATATCCTCCACATTGGATGCTTTCCTTCTGTAGGCCCAAGTATACATCCAATACGAGGAAAAAGAAGTTGCAAACTCGGCTCGCGACACCCAATCTAGGGAAAACGTCAAAAGCTCCAAGAATGAATAGCCTCGACATCTCGTGGGAAGAGAAAGAAGACGGAAGACAAACCCGCGACTAAGAGACCACAAGGGCGGTGGGTCGATTCATTGATTACACTCTCTCACCACTTCTCGGACCGTATCTTGACCGATTGTATGAACTCCGATTCAAACAAGGGTACGCTTCCTCAACGGACCCCGCCAAACCGGGGTAGATAAGACTAAATATTGCAGATTTCACCAAGCCACGGACACGTGATGCATAACAGATCCACCTAAAGGATGCGATTGAGATCCTAATATGAGATAGGCATCTCAAATAGTACAAGAAAAAGGAATCTGCTAAAGAAGAAACCCCCTCGTCCAGCAAGGTCGAGGAAGAAAAGCTCGCGGAGGATTCTTTTATGCACATGACAATGAACATATCCAGGCCTAAAGACTTTTTATGCCCCGATTTTGACATCACCCCGACATACTTCGCCGCTCGCAGGCATTGGGAATCTTTCTCAATGACCATGGTCATCTCCGGTGGAGGGTTCACCAAGAACTCCATCAGATCAATCAAGAGAAGATTTGACGACCTCGTCAGGTCGAGTTTGGATCTGGGCGCCACCCTCGACAAAATCCATGGCAAGTCTCATCCACTATCATTCTATAAGGAGGAGCTTCCTGGAGGCGCCCCCAATGCAAGTATCCCTCTACTTGTACGTGCTCGTATGGCCAACTTCGATGTCAGGCGAATATTAGTCAACCAAGGAAGTTCGACTGATATTATGTACACTCAACTCTTCAAGACATTACAGCTCAACGAAACCCACCTGACTCCCTACCTCGGTTCAGATCTGTAGGGATTCAATGGATCCACAACAAAGCCATAGGGATAAGTCAAGTTGATCGTAACTTTTGAGGCTAGAGAGATTGGTAGATTGATCAAAACACAATTCTTAGTCGTCGACTGCCCGTCTCTGTAGCAATGTATTTCCGGTCGGCCCACCCTAGTCGAGCTGATTGTTGTACCATCCATGGTGCACTTGAAGATGAAGTACTACACAGCGAGCGGGAAGGTGGCAACATTGCAACGAGACATCCAAGCAGCTCGAAGATGTTTCGAGGCATCAACAAAAATCCTAGACTTCATCAACCTACAACCCCAGACCAAGGGAAGAATCGACCTTCCAGAGAGCTCTCACAAGTTTGAACCCCTTCCTCGAGTCGATGCTATCGACCTGGATAGTCGTCTGGAGCCAGAAGACTTGGCCGAGAAGACGAGGAAAGGAAAAGTCCCTATGTTCGAAGAAGATTCGACCGCTTCCAAAAGTTCAGGAGCATCCTCAAAGCAACACATGCATCCAATCCCAAATGGGGATTTCGAGCTCGTTCCATTGGGTGAAGACGCAAACAAAGGAGTCAAGATCGGAATAGACCTTCCGAAATTGGCGCAAAAATAGCTCAAAGCATGCTTAAAGGATAATGCCGACCTTTTTGCCTGGAGCGCAGCCGAAATGCCTGGTCTCGACCCCGAGGTTGCATGTCACCACCTTACCATTAATTATGCCCTTAAGGTCGTAGCACAGTGCAAGCGAAAGTAGTCCTCGGAAAAACCAAGGCTTCCGAGCAAGCTGTTAAGGACCTTGTAGAGGCCAATTTTGTAACAGAAGCCTGATACACTACGTGGCTATCCAACCATGTACTTGTAAGAAAGAATAATGGAAAATGACGCATGTGCATTGATTACTCTGATCTTAACAAGGTATGTCCAAAAGACGCCTACCCCTTGCCCAACATCGATAAACTCGTTGATAATTCCGCATGTTTTAAATTACTTTCGTTTATGGATGCCTATTCGGGATATAACCAAATTCCAATGGCCAAAACGGATAAAATTTATACGGCCTTCATGACCGAATCGGGCAACTATCACTACAATGTTATGCCCTTCGGTCTGAAAAACGCCGACGCAACATACCAACGAATGATAAATAAAGTCTTTAAAGGCAAAATCGGAGACATGATATAGGTGTACATGGACGATATGATCGTGAAATATCGAGAGGAGGTCGATCATGCCCGACACCTCAAGAAGGTCTTTGATCAAGCTAAAAGAGTCAAAATGAGGTTAAACCCTAAAAAGTGCATCTTCAGAGTCCGAGCCAGAAAGTTCCTCGATTTCTATCTCATCGAACGTGGGATGGAAGCTAACCCCGACAAATATCGGGCATTCTCAGAGTTGCCCACTCCAAAATCTAAAAAGTCCATTCAAGCCCTCAATGGGATGCTAACCTCGTTATCCCGATTCGTCGCAAGATCGGCCCAATACGCACTCCTATTTTTCAAACTACTTAGAAAGGAAGCTGCGTTCGAATGGACCGAGGAATGCGAGTGAGCCTTAATTCATCTAAAACAAACCCTATCTCAACCCCCCGTATTATCTCGGTCTGATAAAGAGGAGATATCTTTATTTGACCGTGACTGATGAGTCCGTTAGCACCGCACTCATCCGAGAAACGCGGGAAGGAAAGAAACCTATATATTTCACGAGCAAGGCCTTACAAGGGCCCGAACTCAGATACCAGAAAATCGAAAAACTCTCCCTCACGCTAGTCAACGCCGCGAGAAGTCTCTGCCACTACTTTTTAGCTCACACCATCATAGTTCGAACGGACCAACTCATCAAACAACTATTAGGACGATTAGACATGGCCGGTAGAATGCTCAAATGGACGTTGGAACTATCCGAATTTGACATCAGGTACGAAAATAGGAAGTCCCTCAAAGCACAAGTCCTGGATGACTTCGTGGCCATAATTACTTTCCTGACGCCCCAAAAATAAACCGACAAATGGACCATATTCGTCGACGGTGCCTCTAGCTCATCAGGAAGCGAAGCAGGAATTATCCTAGAAAACATAGAAGGAATCGTCATTGAGGTATCCCTCCTCCCTCTCATTCCCAACTTTCAATAATCAAGCAGAGTATGAAGCTTTCCTCGCTGGTCTTCGCCTCGCCGAGGACATGGGAGCAAGAGAAGTAAAAATCCTCACAGATTCGCAACTTGTAGCCTCCCAAATTCGGGGAGAATATTAGGACAAAAATGACCAACTGATTGAGTATTGGACCTTCGTCCAAAACCATCTAAAAAAGTTCACTTCAGTTGAGATACAACATATCCCTCGAGAACACAATGCTCGTGCGGACATTCTATCCAAGCTCGCTAGTACGAGAACTAAAAAAGGGAATAAATCAGTAATCCAAGGAATACTCTCTCGACCAGGCATAGAGAAAAGACGCCCCGATCATGACATACTCGTCATTGAAGAGGGCATATCATGGATGACGCCTATCTACAAATATATAACTGATGTGACCCTTCCCAATGATCCCAGGGAAGCGAGCGTCATCGGGCAAAGAGCCTGCTCATACGTCATCCTCGAAGACAAACTTGAAGCAACTCGATTTTCAAAAATATTTTTAATTCTCGAAAATAGTGAAATCGCCACCTAATTTTATTTGTTCTAAAAGAACGGGAAAATATAGATAAAACCCCAAACAAGCGGATAAGACGGTCTACGACCAAAAATTAGAATCGGGAGTCGGTTATGTAAGGGGAAGGTATTAGCACCCCTTACATCCATCGTACTCGATGAGACCCATTTAATTATAAGTGTGTGTGTACATTCGCTAATCTCTAAGTTATAAAAGAAAAAAGAAACGGAATTTGTTTATTATTATTTTGAGTTTGACATAGTTTTTGAACCGTGTGCCTACATATTCCCTTGTGCAATGGGAAACTCAAAACTATGTAGTTCCTCTTAAAAAGGTTTCAATTGGTTGTATTGATTTTATAAGAAAAATCGTGCGTTTAGACATTTCAAATACTTTGAACTAGGTCTTGTTTTGTTTGTTTGAAAAGCTTAAGTCCTCGTTTGTATTTGAAACGACTATTGCACGCTCTTCATCGGAAAAGAGTTTAATGATCGCATATGAGCGATAAAAAGAGTTTGAATGAGTTATTTTGTTTTTATGTGGGAGACGAGTATCGGACAATAAGCGTTCAACGGCTAACGCCACAATTACTCGGATGAGTGGACAGAAACATCTGAATCATCTTTTTCTATCCAAAAGTTTTATTAAGAAAAGTGAGGTGAAACATGGTTCACGTGTTTACGGTGATTTCTCGTAAACAACCGCTAGTCTTCCAATTTTTACTATTTATTATTGGTTACTTACAGGATCGACTAGATTGATCCTAGGACACATGTGTCATAATAGATTTTTATGTTCAAACCCATGATCTTCAATTGATTCTTAAACTTGATTACGGAAATATACTGACTGTTTGACTATGGAAATATACTGACTGTTTGTGTAAAGATTTCGAACTTAAACTTGATTATTGACAATTGAATGTAAAGGTAAGGACACTCTTAAAAAGTAACAATTTCTGGGAAATACAATAAAAGTTTGAAAGTAAATAGGTTTCTAGGACAATAAGTGTTTAAAGGCAAATGGAATAAAGATAAAAAGAAAAGAATCGAAATACTTTAAAGGTAAAAGTGCAGGAAACTGGAAATAAATGATAATAAACTGGCATTTAAATTATAAAACAACATGATGTTCTTAACGTACATGATGTCTCCTTGACTCGTTTCCCTTTCGATTACGGTAGTTTGAGTGTTTGAGAATTTTTTAGTACATCTAACGAACACCCCAAAATCTAATAGAAAACATCTATTTATAATGTTCTGACCCTAACGGTCTTACTATAATATTGCGCCACGTTTAAGACATGCAAGTCTCTTTCGTTCACCAATATCCACGCATCCCTTACAATGGCGCCTTTTATTCAAAATTCGAATCTTCAGGTTCCATTCGAAATTCGAATTCCAAAACCATTTGTATTTCACTTCAATCCTTAGTTTGGACCGCTCCAATGTTGACATATTTCTTTAAAGGAATTTCTTCATATCCTAACAATACTAAAGATTTTAGTTCGAAATATCGCTCACCATTGGCAATCGAAAGGTCCTTTCTCTATGAAACAAAAAGGCCTTATGTTTACCTATCACCAATTAATCTCTTTTCCATGTGATAGTAAACATATTTTATTTGTCTATGCCAATTTTACCCTTTTTCGAAATTGCCAGCTAACAAATTGCCCCTCAAGAACATTTATTTCGATAGATAGAGAAATACTTGTTCTTGAATATCTCATGCAATTTCGATATAGTAATGATGATCATACCGCATGACGCCGAGTAGGTATATAACTTCTCGCATATGTCTAATCAGCACACCTAAACGTGCCATCATGACAGTTTAATGATAATAATTAGAGAAAACGTCATTTCCCAAATGACAACACGTCACACCCTAGGAAGTTGAAAAATTCACCTTTTTACCTTTTCAATAAAATGTTTACACGTGTCCCATTACTCTCCAAAGGTCAAAAAATTTCTAACCGTTGAAGAAGTTATAAAACACTTCATCTTCTTCATTCTGAACTTTTCCAAATTTCTCTCATTCTCAAACAAACCAGATTCTGCACTCTCAGTTTCCTTAAACAACAACAAATATTCACCATCAGAAAAACTAATTTGTTTCACCATGTCTTCATCAACAATGCCAACAACAACCTCCAAAAAATCTGAGAAATCCAAACAACCCATGGATTCCACCAAAACACCAGCGAGCAAAATCATCAACTGGTAACCAAGAGTTCATCTCCACTCCAAAAATGACCGAGCAAAAGGCTATCTATGCCTCTCAGGTAATAATCCCCACTATTGTTTCTGATAAAACCCTAGGAGTAATGGGTCCGTTGATTCCTACAGAGCGTTTGGCAGAAACGAAGGGATTCTTTCCCGCCTATTTTATGACAAAACCTATTATTAATAAGTCTGTACCATCAAAACTGAAAATTGATGATTCTGTGGCCAAATTGCCTAAAACCCTAGAGGGAACTAGTGACGGCATAGTAACGGCACTAACAAGGGACCCTTTAACATGGATTATGTCATCGTTAACTTTAAACCCTTCCGTTCTTGTCCTACATCCGACCAATCATACCAAAATTGGCTTGCTAAGGTGGAGAGCAAGAAATCTCAGGAATGGGAAAATTTAGGCATTCTCAATTTGATTCGAATGTCTAAATTAGGGTTTAGCTATAGCCACCCCTTTTTATTGGCTTCTATATTTCTGGACAGACTTACAACATGTTCCATCTTCCCGTGGGATGGTAACACCCACTTCCTTCGACATAGCACCATTCGGACTTTCTCCTATTGGAGAAACTTTTGATCCTAATGAGGACGGAGAATCTCATTGAATTTGAGCTCAAGCATGCCGCTTCTCCAAATATATTGCTTTCTACCATTCTCACGAGGAAGAAGTCTCAAGTTGAACACATAGCCTTCTTAGCACTATGGCTATCGAAATATGTTTTCAGAAATCCTTCAAGTGGCTAGTAGATTCATTACCTTAGCCAATCAACTTCACCATGGTCGAAAAGTCTCATGACGAATCATGTTGTCCAGCTTGTACGAAAGCATTTGTGCTGCCGTGTTGAAATTAAAAACCTACAAAGCCGGCACAAATCTTCTTCTGGCTGGCCCTTTTTGGTTGTTGCAACTTTGGCTGAATGCCACTTTCGAATCATCTCTATCAACCTCAGGAACACTTAATGAAGATCACCCTGATGTTGCCAATCGTAACATTGAGGGAACCAGGTTATTAAAACTCACGCCAAATGATGAGAAAGAGAATTTCAAAACCAGCTTCGTTCAATACATGATGATCTTCTCGAAAAGGCACAATTTTGACTCTTCGATGGCTCCATTTGCTACTCGAAATTATGGACCAACTTGGTTCACTATGCCTCTGGAGCAAGCTATTTTGGAAACAACAACAAAAAATATCTGGAGTGCTTTTCTAACTCCCAGACTTATTGCTTCAAGGATTACCCCTCACAAGAGTCAAGCACATATCCTGCTTATCAACCCAATTTTGTAGCTCGATTGGCTCGTGTCGATTCTTCTGAACCTCTTTCGACAAAAGAGAGAAATATGCCTAGTGGGTACCTTATCCTCCAAAGAAATCGAATCGACAAAAGCGTTATGAAGATTTTATGGAGTTTTCACTAGTTTATTTCGTTCCTCCTTTTACAAAACAAGAGATTTCCATACTGTGGATGTAATATTATTCAATAATATGTTTGATACCACGAAATCCAACAATATTTAACAAACTTTTTCCTTGTGCAGAAAACACCCGTAAAGGTAGGCTTACTCATGTCAAAGAAATTGAGCTTTCAAAAATATTTTGAAGTTGTGTATAATCCAATGGACATACATCGAACTGTTTATGCAAAAAAACTTTAAAAGAAAAATTTGAAAACAACTTCCAACAGCTCGATGTCCTTCTTACGTAAAACTCAAGATAGGTATAAATGGGCTTTTAAACATAAACCTCCCAAATTTCCCACTTTACCTACTTCGAGTTGGTTTGCCTTTTTCCCCGTATCTGGTGGTTATATTTTATGATCTTTTTCGCGCTGCGAAAATGATACCAAAAACTTGCCAGAGGGTTACGTGGTAAACATGATTTATACAACTTCAAAGGGCACCTTCGCTACGACTTGTCACCATGTCATAAATCTCGGAATGCGAAGGTGCGAACCGAAAGAAAATCGAAGTTCCTCATATTTTCACTTTGTCTTATTTTAAACTTGATTTCAACTTTCACTATTGATTTGAAATCTTTGAAGAAAGACAAAGTCGCTTAAAGTCGGCTCAACTTCAACTTCACAAACACCAACCATCATCACTACAAATCCACGAGGTAGACAACACTTTGAAGAAGAAGAAAAGAAGGTGCCTTTTTACTATTTCGACATTCCTTCTAAATTGGTTAATCATCTTAGTCACACTTTTAGGCAAGTGGCTTGCCCCCAAAGTCCCCCAAGAAACGAAAGCATGAAACTCTTCGACCAGAAGATGAGCCACAGGGAGGCGACGATACCTCAATCCTCAACAAGAAAAAGAAGAAAAAGCCTTCACAATCTGGTGAAGCTTCTCAAGTCGCTAAATCCATTAGCAAAGAAGTTCCTGCCAATGCTCCTCAAACCAAATCTAAAGTCTCTTCAACCTCTATCTTCAAGAACTCGCTCGTAACAAATTGGCAGAATGCTACTCGATGGACAAAAGGTAAAGGTTACCGATGCCTTCGCTAACTTACACAACTCTAATGCACGCCGATCCGATCTTTTATGCAGAGTATTCCTTCTGCTCCTGTCAATCTCCCTAATATCCAAAGTTCGAACCCTATACCTTCTCCTCAACCGGAAGGCTCAAATGAGGATGCTCTAAACAAAGGTTCATCCACTGTGGCTACCCCTGTGGAGACTGTTGAAACCTTAGATCAACAAGTAACTTCGCCTCCCTTGGGTGAAACCTTAGATCACCGGGCTACTTCTCCTTCATTGGTGGAGAACTTGAGGGTAGATGAACCAAACATTGGGGTTGAAACCCCTATCGTTGATATTCCTAGTGACTCTTCTCCAGAAAAGGCGCATTCTGCTAGTCAAACCGATGGAGACAATGACGCACACTGTGAGTCACTATTTTGCAAGTGACAACGAAGATGAAGGGATGCAAGCGGAAGGTGAAGATGGGAGAATGGAGGTAGAGGGTGCTGATGAGGAAACGCAGGCAGAAATGGAATTCTCATTGCGCCACAAGCCAAATCCTCCAGTCCTCTCTGAAGAGCAAAAGGCGGAGATGAAGAAGAATAATCCTTTAAAATACCTCAAATTGATGCTATCTCAATGTGGTCCTTCTTCGAGCACGATTCCATCTAGTGATTCGAGTCAATCAAAAGAGGATACGCCTCTCACTTCTCTTGACCAGCTTCTTCAAGAGGTTAATAATACTATTTTTCAAGTTGATTTCTTCACCATCTTACAAGACAACCCTGGGGTTTACTTTTCGATGAAGAATCTTTTGACACAAATAGATCTTAGTATTTGCCCCTCTGACGTGGCTGAGATCATTTATGATTTGCAACTCCTCCTTGATGAAGCATCAGATACATCGCTCATGGTATCGAAGCTAAAACTCGAACCAAACGAGAAGCTTTATCTAACGCCTATGACCAGACTTCAGAGCTTACTAAAAGGGCAGAAGCTTTAGAGTCTGCGAAAATTGCAGCAAAAGATAGGCACGATGTTCTAGGTCGGTCTATCTTATTCTGGGAGTCCCAGATTGAGGAGCTTAAACAGAAAATCGCGGCTGCGAAAGGTGAACAGATAACTCTGCAAACGACTATGAAGTCTGCTGATGATCAAGGGCTTGCAGATCTGATCTCACAGAGTCTTAAACAGATGGAGACGGCTGAGGGTATAAACCAAGAAATCGAAGAGCTTGAAAGGATCAAACACACGAATCAATGTAGAATCAACTTGTGCAAAAACAAATTTGCTAGGTTGAAACGAAATGCTCCTTTTACTTCTTGGAAATGTTAAAAAAAACTTTATCATGTATTCCTATATTTCGAACATGACTCATATTTGTTATTTACATGGCTCTCTCTTAGCTCTATTCCATCTTCAATATCTATTTAGTCTGAAGTAATTCGAATTTCCTGCAAGTATGGTTTATACCTTTTTAAGTATTTCCCATTTACTCTTAAGATTCTTCTGTCTTCTGCTAATTCCTCTATCTCATAGGCATTATTCGAAAATGTTTTCAATGCGAAAGGTCCCTCCCAATGGGGTGACCATTTACCGAGTACTCTATTCTTCTTATCCATAGGCAAAATAACTTTCGCACTGATCATTGGTTGAAAATTTCTTGTTCTTAACTCTTTTATTGTACGCCCTAGCTACTCTTTCTTTCTGTCTTCTCATAACCTCTAAAGCATGTAGCCTTTCTTCATCTATATCCACTAATTCATTCATCATCATTTCCCAGTATTGATCAATGGGTATTTCGTTCTGTCTTTGGATTCTAACTGATTGTAGATGTATTTCGACTGGCAACACCGCGTCGTGCCCAAATGTAAGTCGAAACGGAGTGGTATTCGTTGCCTCCTTAGGAGACGTTCGACAAGCCCATAGAGCTTGATCTAAAGTTTTGTGCCAATTTCGAGGTTTTCGACCTATATGCTTCTTGATCAAACCTATTATGACTTTATTGGCTGCTTCTACCTGACCGTTTGCTTGGGCGTAATAAGGTGTTGATGTGAGGTTTGAATCCTATTTCTTGTGCGAACTCTTGCATTTTTCGCCTGTGAAAACTGAACCTTGATCTGTTGTGATACTTTCTGGTATCCCAAATCTGTATATTACTTGCTTCTGAATAAATTCTATAATAGCTTCTTGGTCTACATTCACTAAAGGAATCGCTCGACCCACTTTGTGAAATAGTCTATTCCTACAAGAATATATTTCTCCTTTAGATGATGTTGGCGAATTTCACCAATCAAATCTAATGCCCATCCCCGAAGGCCAAGGCTTAACAATCGAATGTAGCTCGCTTGCGGAGCATGTTGAATGCCGCATGGACTTGACACTCTTCACAACCTTTGGCGAATTCTATGCAATCTTTGAGCATAGTGGGCCAATACATTCCATATCCGAACAAGAGCCATTTCATTTTGTGGCCTGCTTGATGTGCCACATGCTCCCTCGTGCACATTAGACAAGGCTAAATATGCTTTTCCCTAAACATTTGAGTAGCACTCCTCAGGTCTTCTTAAATAATTCATTCCCGATCACTACGTAAGACAATGCTCTGTACTTGACTTTCCTCTCAGATTTATTGAAGGATTTCTCAAATAGTTTACTATAGGAGTCCGCTAATCAGATCTGCTAAAGCATCTATGTTAAAAACTTCGAATTCCTCCTGGTTTGAATAACCTAATTTCATTTTCTAAATCTAAGGGTGATAACTTTGTAGCCATTATTCTTCCCCTAGCTTCTATGAGGTATTGGAGTTTTTCTTTTGATATCCTATATCCTGAGGCTATTTGAGCCAAGTCATTTGCCTCTTGATTATCACTTCTAGGAATGTGTTTTAAATCCACATATTCAAATTTCTTGATTAATCGATTAGCAATAACGAAGTACATGATCAAATTTTCTTTGATACACTTGTATTCTTTGGTTATTTGCTTGATGACTAGTTCTGAGTCTCCTCTTATTTCGACTCTGGTTGCCCCCAATTCCAACAAAGCTTCAAGTCCAGCAATTAGTGCTTCATATTCAGCTTCATTGTTCGAACATAAAGGGCCTTCCAACTTATACTTGAATTTTGTTGGAATTCCTTCGGGCGAAATGATACATATTCCGACACCACTTCCATTTTTATGTGTTGAGCCATCGAAATATAATTTCCATGGCTGAGTTTCGACATAATCTAATGCGAAATTCTCATTCACAGAGTGGTCAGCTATGAAATCTGAAACCACCTGTCCTTTCATAGCCTGTAAAGGCTTAAAGGCCAGATTATATTCAGTGAGTGCCAAGGCCCATTTACCAATCCTGCTGTGCATGATTGGCTTTGACAACATATGTTTAATGACATCAAAGTGAGACGAAACATAAACATCAACAGGTTTAATATAATACTTGAGTTTTGTACACGAGAAATATAAGCAAAGACATAGTTTTTCTATACTATTGTACCTAGTTTCTGCATTATTTAAAACTCTACTAATATAGTAAATGGCTCTTTCGATGCCATCTTCATTTTCCTGGGCCAGCATGCTTCCTATGGTTACATTAGAGGCAGAGATATACAATCGCATTGGCCTATCTTTAGAAGGGGCTGCTAGGATCGGAGGGTGCATCAAGTAAGTCTTGATTTTTTCAAATGCTTCTTGATGTTGATCTGTCCAATCAAAATTGTCCTGATTTATGCGCAACAATGGAGAAAGCTTGTTCGCCACTCAAGTTGGATATAAATCTCTCAAAAGTTGATTTTACCCAAAAGGGATTGCAGTTCTTTCTTTGTTGAAGGAGGCTTTGTCTCCATGATGGCCTTTGTTTTATTCAAAGTTGATTTCGATGCCCTTCTTGTGAACCACGGCCAAGGAAATCCTCACCGCGAAAAAAGCACACTTAAGAGGGTTCATTTTAAGCCATGCTTCCTCATTCGCTCGAATGATTGGCTCAAGTGATTTAAATGATCCTCATCGAAACCGATTTGACCACTATATCATCTATGTAATCTGCATAAATGTTTCGATAAAGTCATGGAATATTGTGTTCATTGCTCTTGGTATGTTGCCCAAGATTTTTAAGCCAAAGGGCATTACTACCATTCATATGTGCCTAAAGCGCCCGGCATCGGAAGGCTTTTGGGGACATCATCCTCCGCAATGAAAATCGATTATACCGAATATCCGTCTAGCATACTCAGTATTCATAACCGCGCAGTAATCAATTAACATTTCGCTATAGGCATAGAGTATTCGCCTTTGGGGTAGCAGTATTCAAGTCCCTAAAATCTATGCAAATGCGTAAAGAACCATTTTTCTTAATAACAGGTACAATATTAGCAAGCCATTCGACGTACCTCGTGGTTCTGATAAACTTGCAGTGGAGCAATCGTTCTATTTCTGCCTTGATCTTCGAGAGGATTGCTGGTGCGAATCTTCTAGGCGCCTGCTTGATGGGCTTCTTGCCATCCTTGATCGGAAGCCTATGTTCCACCAGTTCTCTTTTCAAACCAGGCATTTCGTCGTAATCCCAGGCGAAACAATCTTTATTTGCTTTGAGCAATTCGATCACCTTATGCTTCAAACTGGATTGAGTTTCGCACTAATGTACGCTACTCTTTTTCGACTTCATCCCCATATTAACTTCCTCCAAGGGGTCTTGAGCGACATCTTGGCGCTCGTTGATCCCGGATCTTTTCAAACCTAATGGCTTTGATCATAGATAGCGTCTAGCCGATCCATTGGTGTGGAAGTTTGTCCTTCATGGGTGGGGTAAGATGGGTGCCCTCAGGACTTGCTTTTGCTGCGTTGTTTTTTGTTTTAGTGTCTATGGCTCGTGCAGCCATATTTTGTATCTCGGCCGAGAGCCGTTTTTCTTATTCTCACCAGATAGAAAGCTTCGATAGTAGTTGGTTTCACCATAACACCCTTCATTGTCGGCCAATGGCCGGATCGTCAAGTCTCACCTTCTTCTTCAACTTCTTGTCCATCCCATCGTTCTCTATCCCATCGAAGCCATTAGGACGAAGTGTTAGAGAATAGTAGGCATTTTCATTTGGTTCAAGTACTCTTGGTGGGTTGCATGGCCCAATGTTGGCCATGTTACGGTCAAAATTCCTCTTATCAACATGATTAATATCGCATATAATAACTCGTCACCTCTATATTTTCAACTATTCCATCCTCTCTCCATAGTACTAATCTTTGATGCATTGAAGAGGGTACCCAATTCCGTGGATCCATTCTCCGCAAGTAGCATGTTGTAGTTGGCCTTGCAGCTATTACCATGAACATGGTTGGCCTAGTCGTGGAACCAACCGTGAGATTCACTTGTATTACCCCTAGTGTCTTACCAACTTTACCTTCGAATGGAGAGTACCATGTTATGAGGTCGAACGTCGAATCGCATCCCTATCCTTTTAGCATGAATGGGCATTAAATTGACAACGCTCCTCCGTCAACCAAGTACTTTACGCCGTGTTGCTCCACTTTGGCCCGATGAACAGAGGTTTCAAATGATTCTTCATTCCTCGTCTGGTCTTTCAAAAGCGCTCGCTCTTGATCGCACGTTATTCATTATATAGTAACACACCGCCTATGTTTGGCCATTTCCTCTTCGTCTGTTTCCTCTCCAACCCATACTTCATGTTCGAACTCGCAAGGTAAAACGATACAACATTACAATTACGTTAAAGAAAGACTCCCCTTGACTCAAATCATCATTAGATCTTCTTCGTTCACTGCTTCCTTTTGTTCTTCGACCTTCTTTTTTGGTGAGAATAACTTTCTGGATACCGGGGGTTTGCCCCCAGGCTGAGTTATTGACTTTGGATTGTTAGTGCTAGACTCGCCAATTTCCATGGGCTTCGACTCCTTCGCCGCCTTCTTGTTACGTTGGTGTCTGCGCCATTGAGAGCGCGACATTGGGTTTTTTCCTTTATAATTTTCCAGCCTGATTTCCTCCCTTCTATTCGAATTAAACTGCCTCCTGTATGCCATAGTAGTTCTTCCGCCCTGGTCGAAACTGCGCCATTTGCCCCTTCCTTTGTCATTCTTTGCTTGCAGCCACCTATCAGTAGGGATCTCTGTAGGTAATTTGAAAGATACCTTCCTTGCTTCCTAGGATAAGGACCGCGGTCTTCTCTGCATGGTTCTCGCCCGCATCGCGTTACTCGGGATTCCACTTTACGTCCCCAATGAAACGAACGGACTGCTTTCAAATGCTTCGATATTCCTTTATCATAAACTGCACATCCGGGACAAATCGATATTCCAACCAATCTTGTGGCATCGAACTATGAATTCTAGCAGGCTTTCATCAGCCCTGGGGTATACCCTGTACAACTGATTGTCTTGCCTCCAATTAATTCCTGTGCGCTCCCTCTGGGCCCTTTCGAATTCAGCAGCTATCCTGGGGTTGCAAATGATGCTGCATCTTGGGCACAGCAACTTGTCTTGGTTCTTCTTATGACAGTGAAATAGGTACTCACGCAGGCTTGCATCTTTCTTTGGCAAGCTTTCCCTCTTTTGTTCTCTTTCTTTCTCCAAGCATCGCTCCACTTCTTGCATTTCAGCGTGTGGCTGCTCGAAATCCACCATGTTTACTCCCAGCATTGGGTCATCAGAAATTCTGACCTTCTCGAACTTCATCCTGAGACCTTCAGTAGCCTTAGTTAAATTTTGTCGACAATATCTTGGCCCTCAGAGCTGTATTGCTCTTTCATTAGTTTTGCCTTGAGCACCTTTGAGGGTTATCGAGTTCCTTTCTTAACGTGACGAAACCTCCATCTTCCTCGAACTCCACGCTTGTTTTAACCTTGTTCTCAAAGAACTCGATCATGTTGATTTCCAAAGGCTCAAGATAGTTGGTTTCCGCCATCAAGAACGGATCCGTATCCACTTTCATGGGGTTTTTCCCTTGTCCGCAAATTTCAACCTCGCCATCCTTGATTGCATTCAGATCAAACCCGAAAAGAAAGCATTGTGAGGTTTTATGACCTAGGAAATTATGGTATTTACAAAACCCCTCTTCTTCCT
Source organism: Vicia sativa (assembly GCA_021764765.1). Lineage (NCBI taxonomy): Eukaryota > Viridiplantae > Streptophyta > Magnoliopsida > Fabales > Fabaceae > Vicia > Vicia sativa. The sequence goes on along the minus strand of CM038793.1, from coordinate 177,720,507 downwards.
TTGTTCCAATGGAGGAATCTTAAGGTTCTGGAGGAACTATTAACTGCCATCCTTAAGCAAATCAAGATTTCATCACATTTAGTTATATCGAAAGTGTATATTTTCTTAGGATATTTCTCATTTTCTCATTTTCGATGTTGTCTTTTCCATTGGAAGGAAGCGTAACTCGCAAGCGTAAGGGGTGCCTCTTTAGTTCAACAAGATCTATTTCGAACGGTCGAAATTGTATGGGTCTTGGAAATCATCTATGTTTTCTTCTTCCGCCTCTATATAGGCTATTCGCTCTTTCTTATGATTCTTACTAGCCCAGCCTTTCCGCTTTTAATCTTCGACTTGTCGAACTCTATCAGCCAATTGGCCATATCCCCGATCGGGTATCCAGTTTTTTCGAATGGAATAATCTAGGCCTCCCACCATTTCGACCAATTCATGTTCAGCACCACAGTAAAACATCTAGATTTTAACAGTGGAATCTATTCAGATAGTCATCTATGGGTTCTCAGAACTTTCTTTAATGCTTGCGTTCTTTCAGACTGATTTTGGATTGGCCCATGTAGAATTGCTCATGAAAGAGTCTTTCCAAATAGGGCCAAGTATCCACAGATCCAGGGGGTAATGTGGTGAACCACGTAAACGCGTTCTTTGTCAAAGAACTTGGAAAATATTTTATCCTAAGATTTTCGTTATTTGATATATCCCCGCCTACCAAATATCTCGCTATGTGTTCTCGTCGACTCACCGTATCACCGGTAATTTTGTAAATTTGGGGACTTTGAAACCCCTGGGTAATTCTGTTTGTAGAATGTAATCTACAATAGGAGAAGTATAATTTGGCCTTCTAAATCCCGAATTTACACCATTTTGGGCCATTATTCTTTCTATCATAGCGGTTAGATTATTTTCTGCCACTAAATTGTCGTTCCTGACCCTATGGACAATTTCGTCTGCATTCTGGTCCCTGTTGACAACCACTAACGGTCTAGGCTGTCGATCCGGTCTTCTTGAACGTCCGTTGCCTTAATCTTGGCCCCACGCTTTCTCTTCGATCCCTCGATAGGGGTCGAACTTGTTCAATGGTAGGTTCTTCGCCCGAATCACCACCGGATTCCGCCACGCCTCCCAGCGCATCGGGGCACCAAAGAAATCCTATCCTAGACATCCGGCTGTGTTTTCTTGGTTTGTTCGATTTATATTCAATTAAAGGACCAAAATAGCATTCTATTTCGGGCTAAGACTCCTACCATATCATGGTTACTATCATCCATCCGTTGTCTCAAACGCCGATTGTTAGTTGTCGTAGGCCATTGGTTACGATTTCCCAAGTTCGGGAGTTTGTAGGAAATGGTTCGTTCTGAACCGCATCCCTGACCGGGACAAATGGGTGCTATGTAACCGCCATAAACGGTTGGCATCCCATACAAGGATCTCCGGGCCTTAAAGGGTCGAAACCTGAGGCCTAGGGAGTCGAATATGGTTGACTTCGCGCGGCATACTTGAAATGGCGATGGTATTTCACACTAAATGGAGCCGCTGTCAACTACCCATGTGGATAGTACTAGAGACATCAGTCGAAGCCGAAACGACTGTTGACGCTCCTTGTAAGGAGGTTTGTCCCCTATCTTGGTTGGTTGTATTTGTCATTGTTTTGGTACGTTGTCTTCTGGGTATATACAGATTATTATCTTTTATTTTACCACTTCGAAGGTTCATATACCAATTCAAATTTTGCAATGTTCATAAAATTCTAATAAATGGTTTCTAATATGACACTGTCCCACTGATCCTAGGACACATGTGTCATAATAGATTTTTATGTTCAAACCCATGATCTTCAATTGATTCTTAAACTTGATTACGGAAATATACTGACTATTTGACTATGGAAATATACTGACTGTTTGTGTAAAGATTTCGAACTTAAACTTGATTATTGACAATTGAATGTAAAGGTAAGGACACTCTTAAAAAGTAACAATTTCTGGGAAATACAATAAAAGTTTGAAAGTAAATAGGTTTCTAGGACAATAAGTGTTTAAAGGCAAATGGAATAAAGATAAAAAGAAAAGAATCGAAATACTTTAAAGGTAAAAGTGCAGAAACCGAAATAAATGATAATAAACTCGGCATTTAAATTATAAAACAACATGATGTTCTTAACGTACATGATGTCTCCTTGACTCGCTTCCTTTCGATTACGGTAGTTCGAGTGTTTGAGAATTTTTAGTACATCTAACTAACACCCAAAATCTAATAGAAAACATCTATTTATAATGTTCACCCTAACGGTCTTACTATAATATTGCGCCACGCTTAAGACATGCAAGTCTCTTTCGTTCACCAATATCCACGCATCCTTACAATGGCGCCTTTTATTCAAAATTCGAATCTTCAGGTTCCATTCGAAATTCGAATTCCAAAACCATTTGTATTTCACTTCAATCCTTAGTTTGGACCGCTCCAATGTTGACATATTTCTTTAAAGGAATTTCTTCATATCCTAACAATACTAAAGATTTTAGTTCGAAATATCGCTCACCATTGGCAATCGAAAGGTCCTTTCTCTATGAAACAAAAAGGCCTTATGTTTACCTATCACCAATTAATCTCTTTTCCATGTGATAGTAAACATATTTTATTTGTCTATGCCAATTTTACCCTTTTTCGAAATTGCCAGCTAACATCACGTTAATTAAATTTAATTAAAGACACCAAGCATACGGTCGAGGGTCGATACTGGACTGACTACCATATGCTTGGGAGGAGGGAGAAATAGAATATTTGTTTAGAAAAATATTTTTGAAAAGGAACTCGACGTTGGATCGAGGTTTGAAACTTTAATTATGAAAGTATTCTGATACGCGTGCTGAGATGAAATGGAAGCGGGTTATGATTAATCAAGTATATGGACTTGATTAACCTCGTGAGGATAGGTGCTCCTATCCCCAACCATGAGACCCTGGTGCATGGTGATTGGTATATAGACCAATGTTATTTTTTCGAATTATGATTGATTAAAGCAGCAAGGGCTTTAACCAATCTCGTGAGGATGGCCATGCCCATCCCCAACTATGAGACCCTTTAGGAAATTGATAAATAATTGCGGAATGAATAAATAAATAGACAAAATATCATACAATACAATCGGAAATTTAAATAATTATTGGAGATGATTTTTTCTGTTTGATAAAAAATCGGCTAATAATTTAATCGATAAATCATCAAACACAAACTATCAGATCCACTAATTATTTAGTACATCGCAACGAAATATTATTCATGAAAATAAATTAATTGAAAAAGATAAGTTCAGAAATAGCCTATATTGCAGTGATTCCGCGAAGTAAGAAAAAGAAAACCATCTGATCTTTGACCGGTCCATAATACCTCCACATGCGTCGGTGAATTGAGTGTGACGAATCCCATTCCGAAATACTCCGACGGTCCCAAAAAAAGTGATATAGCTTCGAATACATATTTGTTTAATATATATATATATATATATATATATATATATATATATATATATATATATATATATATATATATATATATATATATACTTTTTTATAGATTAAACAAATAAACAAAGAAAATATAATAAAAGGAAAAAGATTTTTATTATTTTTTTAAAAAAACAAGGTGGTGACACTTGTCACCACCAGATCTAAGTATAAAAATAAAAATAAAAAAGGATTAAATTGTTTTTTTTAATTAATACTTTAAGGAAAGAAAGAAGAAAAAAAACAAATAAACTTAAATAAAAAAACATTACCCAAACGGGTAATAACTCAGTCTCTCTCTCATTCATGTTTCTGGTTCTCTCGTTGTTCTCTCATCGTGTTCAATCTGTTCTCTCTTCTCTTATCCCAAACCCTAGTTTCTAACCCAGAAGTCCCAGGGAACCCATCTCACCGCGACCCGCCTCTCTCTCTCGGACGTTCTCTTCCTCTCTCGTCCTCACAGCGACGCGAGCCCTAACAAGAAGCACAAGGCAGCGGAAATCGCCCTACGACGGTGACGGCGGCGGCGAGGCCTTTTGGCTTCGATCTGTACCATGTTTTACTCGTTTCCGATTTCTCATGCATGTTTAAATGGCTCTGTGCAGGTATTTTACCGTTTGGAAGCTTGAAAGGGTTTGGAAACCCTAGGTCAGTTACTCGAGGATGATGATGTCTGAGCTTGGTAGTGCGTTCAGTGGCGAATTTCTGTGGGTTTCGGGTGAGGTTGTTCCAAACTCTTTCCTCCTCTTCTTTCTCCGTTCAGAACTAGATTTCTAACAAACAATCTCTGAAGGGTTTAGTTTTAGGAAAATGATGATAGATGTTAGGGTTTGATGATGTTCTTGATTTGGCTTATGGTGTTTTGATTTCTGGCATTTGGTTTTTGTTAGGCATTTGGTTTTTGTTAGGCATTTGGTTTTTGTATTTTGAACAGATGCTTGCACTTTCTTTTTTCTGGTTTCTGGTATATTTTGTGTTATGTTTGGATCAGATACTTGCACTTGTTCTTTCTGTGTGACTTCTGGTATATTTTTGTGTTCTGTTATTTTTACAATCAATCTCTTCTCTTAACTGAAGACAAAACTGTTGTCTGCTATGGGAGCTCTGCTATGTTACTTTTACCCTTGGTGAAAAATAAGTTCTTGGAACTCACAGTTGGGGAATTTTCTAATATCCTTTGTATTTTCTTCATACTTTTACTCTTAGAGCCAAGTTTTTGGGACTGATATCCTGCTGTTGCCATTTTGAATCATATTCCTGCCCTGTTTCTCCTGCTGCCTTTATTGCCTTGCCATATCTAGCTTTCTTTACCTGCTGCCAGTTCATAGATTAATTGTTGCTTTCTGCTGTGAATTTCACTTGCTGATAACCATGCTATAATTTTGGTTTGACCATATATTTTCTGAACTGTGTTCTATATTGGGCTGGATTATTGAATTTCTGGAACTGTGATGATTTATTGGGCTGGATTGGGGAAACATGATGTTGTCCTGACTTTTCTCTCAGCACCTCCTTTTGTGAACCAACAATAGAGGTTGTTGTGATTTGTACTAGGAGGTTGTGGCCGATGAAGTAGCTTTTTAGTTCTTAGGCTCTGATTGCTTGAACAATGATTAAACCTTCGAAACCTGTTTCCTATAACTAGCCCTAATGATGAGGTTGAAAAAATCTTTGACATTACCATTTATGTTCAAGTGTATAACTACTGATCATGCGTTCTTTCTTGCTTTCAGGTAAACGATGTGGAGGACAAAAGTTTGGAAGCTTGAGGATGAAGAAAGAAGAGAAATAATTGTAGACATCCTTGGAACGACAATGGGGCCTAGCACAGAGGATTGGTGATGAAGAGGCTTCCATAGTAACATGAGGATAGAGAAGAAAAATGAAGATTGGGATACGTCTTTAACCGAATCAATTTTGCATTGTAAACCTTTAGGACTTGTAATTAGAACTTGGAAATAGAATGCTTGTATCTACTTTAGAGAAAGTGTGTAAACGTCTCCTTGTAAACTTATTAAGTCTTGAATGATAACTTTGGATGACTTTTGTCAATTGAATGAATGACACTTTCCTTATACCTTAAATTCTTGCCATGGTATTTGTAAGAACAAATTTCCTTTTAAATGAAATTCCGTGGAACAAATGAAGTTATTCCATCTTTACTCTTGTACGAAACGAATCACACTTCAAAATTCTAAGCGAAACTAGAATGAAGTTACTCTTGAATATTTTGAAATGATATGAAACTTGTAAATTTCATAAATGAAACTGATGCCATGAATTTTTGCACAAAAGTCCTTTACTTGTGAGTCCATAATAAAAGCAACAAAGTATCCTCAATAGCTCTTGCATAATATACTCCCACAATCCTCAAAATGAAAAGCCCAACAAAAAGCCCAAAAACTCATTTTATCGTGAAAACTCAATAAAATTCTTTCTAATGAAAATTCTTATAACAACTTGATTAATGAGTAAGCGTGCACTGAGATAAGCTTCATCTTGATAATACTTCAAGAATTTGAAGTACTTGCAATTGCGGCTCTTCTGGTGAAACAAATAATACGTCTCGAGTCATAGGAATCCTTGATAATTGAGTAAACGGTGGAGCGAGAGAATACGGGAGCCATCTTAGATTGATCGACAACACAACCCAAATTCTGCAGCTTAAAGGAAATACGAAAGTTGAGAAAACCTTGGTCCAACCACAATACACGAATATTTAATGAAACGTAGGCTTAAATTAAGCGGGTAAATTTTGGGGTGCGACAAAACTATACATAAGGGGTTTCTCCACCCCTCCTCAAATTCATCGAAGAAACCAGAGTGCCACACATATTGAAGGAAATACATGAAGGCATCAGCGCCCTGCACCTAGGAGGCAAATCACTCGCCCAAAAAGCTCTTTGAGATGGTTACTATTGGCCGACCATGCAGAGTGACGCCAAAGCACATGTGAAGAAATGTGACAAGTGCCAACGACATGGACATATGCACTTGGCTCCCCCAAGCGAGCTCAAGTCCCTCTCTTCTCTGTGGCCCTTCTCATGGTGGGGACTCGACATCGTCGGACCGTTCGTCTTGGGAGAATATCAAAACAAATATTTAATAATAGGTGTCGACTACTTTACCAAATGGATAGAGGCCGAAGCGTTGGCCAAAATTACTGCCCAGAACATCCTACGTTCCTACAAAAGAAACATATTAGCTCGGTTCAGAATTCCACAAGCCATAGTCACCGACAATGGGACGCAGTTCACCGATAAAAACTTTCAAGATTTCGTTGCCCATCTGAGAATCGAGCAATATTTCGCGTCAGTCAAACATCCGCAAACAAATGGGAAGGCCGAATATGCTAGCAGGGTCATACTACAAGGACTCAGGCGAAGGTTGGACGAATCAAAGAAGAAATGGATCGAGGAGTTACACAACATGCTATGAGCCTACCGAACAACTCCCCACTCGTTTATCGGGGAAACCCCATTCCGACTAGCCTGTGGAACCGAAGCAGTCATTCCAATAGAAATTTCTAAGCCTTTAAGAAGAAATGAATCTCCCCTCAACGTGGAGATGAACGATCAATCCTTGAGGGAAGAACTCGACCTGGTCGAAGAAATACGAACGGGGGATGCCCTTAGAAAAGCATCGCTCAAACAAAGAATAACCCTCTTATACGATGCCAAAGTCATTCCCTGCAAATTCGAAGTCGAAAGTTTAGTCCTTAAGCGAAATCTTACGAGTTCCGCCGAAGGGAAGCTCGCAGCAAACTGGGAAGGTCCTTACTGTGTCTACGCCAAAACTGGAACAAGGGCCTACTACTTAGAAAATTTATAAGGGGAACAACTTACTCGATCATGGAATGCTGAAAAAATCAAACATTATTATAGTTAAAACACTAACAATCGACACAACTTAGAAAACCACCCGGGTGTTTATGGCTCGACATCGTACGGTCGCCCCGGTACCAGTGATACGTAACTGTAAGTGTTTTTATGTTGGCTTTAATTTTTGGTAAAACTAGTTTATGTCAATGTCTTGACTGATGTCATGACATCCAGAGTTGAAGATAAATTCTGCAGAAGAAGAATTGTACAGGTACAGCTCAGACTCGTTGTGAACTGTTATGCTGGAAATCTGCAAGAAGATTGACTAACGTCATGACCAATGTTATGACATCCTGTGCAACATTTGCTGTTATGCAGATTTACTTTTCCTGAGAGTTTTCAGGAATTCTGCTGAGCTGTTTTATTATAGATTATGTTGTTGGATCACATGCTCACGTGGCTCTGAGGTTAACCTTGTTTAACCCTAAATTGGTTTGTTAAAAAGACCAAATCTTTAGGTTAAATTAAGTTAACCCTAGCTATAATTATGGAAGCCCAAATTGAAGTCTTTTTACTGCTTCTATAATATGTAACAAACCCTGATTCTGCTGTTGCGCCTTTTACTGTGTACAAGATTAAGCAGACTGTTAATTTGTGTATTATAGTTATTCTTGTGATCCAAGCAATTATCATTTTGATAAGTTCTTTGGACTAGGATTTGATTATAAGGGTTGTTTATCACTCAAAGCTTTGAAGCACGAGTGTTGTGTCTCTTGATTAAAGCTTTGAAACAAAATCAAGTATGTTTATTGAAGAGTGTCTTCACAATTCAATTAATCAATAAGTTGATATCACTGCTATGATTGAGGGGGAGTGAGTAGGAACTCAAGTCTAAGTAGGACTTAGCTTGAAGTTGCATTGGGTAGGTCTTAAGTGAAGGAGACAAACTGGTTGGTTTATTCCTGAATTAATACTGCTTATAGTGAATTTCCTCCCTGGCTTGGTAGCCCCCAGATGTAGGTGTAGTTACACACTGAACTGAGTAAACAATTGATTGTGTTCTTTACTGTTTTAAATTACTGTGTGAATTGTTAAATAGTTTGTCAGATATGGTGTCATAACATTATCTGTGACATCACGTATCTGCTGCCAGGAATTTCAATTGGCATCAGAGCAGGCACCCTGCCTGTTATTTCTGGGTGAGATCTAGGGATTTTTTTTCCTGGCGTTATGGACAAGGAAGGAGGATTTTTGAGCAGACCACCTATTCTAGATGAATCAAACTATGATTACTGGAAACCTCGTATGGTTGCTTTTTTGAAGTCACTGGATAATAAAGCTTGGAGAGCTGCTGACAGAGGATGGAAACATCCCACCAAACTTGAGAAAGATGGGACTACTAGCCTGAAACTTGAGGAAGAATAGAGCAAAGAAGAAGAAGAGCTAGCACTGGGATACTCTAAAGCATTGAATGCCTTATTTAATGGAATTGACAAAAATATTTTCAAACTAGTACATCACTGTGAACTGGCCAAAGATGTTTGGGACACTCTCAAAACCACTCATGAAGGTACATCCAAGGTGAAAATGTCAAGACTTCAGATGATCACTACTAAATTTGAGAATCTGGAGATGAAGGAAGATGAGACCATTCATGAGTTTCACATGAACATCTTGGAAATTGTCAACACCTCAAGAGCATTGGGAGAAAAGATGTCAGAAGAAAAGATAGTGAGAAAGATTCTCAGATCCTTGCCTAAAAGGTTTGCAATGAAAGTGACTGCTATAGAGGAAGCTCGTGATATCCGCAACTCAAGGTTGATGAACCCTCGATCACTTCGACTTTGAAATGGGGATCGTGACAATGTTGACAAGAAAAACAAGAGCATAGCCCTTGTATCCAATGCTGAAGAGGAATGCAAGGACGGTGATGAAGAGAAGATATCAGAAGCAATAGCTATGCTTGGAAGGCAGTTCAACAAACTCATCAAGAGAATTGACCCAAAGTCAAGGTCAAATGTTAAGAACATTCCCTCTGACATTAGCAGACCCTATGACTCCAAAGAAAAGAACTAAGTCTCAAGAAAAGGAAATCAAAGCGAGGAATCCAATGCCATGGATGTGAAGGATATGGGCACATTCGAGCTGAATGTCCTACCTTTCTAAAGAAACAAAAGAAAGGAATGTATGTCACTTGGTCTGATGGTGACTCAGAAAGTGATTCTGAAGAAGAATCTGCCAAACTAGTTACTGCACTGTCTGGTGTTTGTAACTTTGATAATGATTCTAGTGATGAGGAAGTGACATTTGAAGAACTTGCTGACACTTACAAGAAGTCGTATCGGGTCAAGTCCGTCAAGAAATGAGAAATGTAAAAAGCTCATTGTGAAGTTGGAGGCTGAGAAGAAGGAAGACACTGCTACTATAAGTCATCTCAAAGGTGAAGTTCTAGTGTTAAATTTCAAACTTGATCAAATGACTAAGTCTGTCAAGATGTTAACAACTAGAACTGACAAGTTGGAAGAAATCCTTCAGACTAGACAAAATGCTGGAAATATGTCTGGTCTAGGATATGTGGCTGCAAAGAAATCTGTTGGTGACAAGAAGAAGAACAAGCCTGATAAACAAATGTCAAAGCAGATGTCACAACATTGGGCTCAACATCAAGATTAGAGAAACATGAAGAAAAAGTTTCAAAGATGGAGATGTCATTATTGTGGCAGGTTTGGGCACATAAAGCCATTTTGCTTCAGATTATATGGATATCCTAATCAGACCCCATATGTCAAGCCTAAGACCAACAAGGCACCATATACTCAACAATGGAAGAAAAGGACAGGAGCCCTGATAGCTCACACCTCCCTTAGATTTTCTGCCAAGGAAGACTGGTACTTTGACAGTGGATGCTCCAAACACATGACTGGAATCAAGAACCTGCTGAATGATGTCAAACCTCATACCACTAGTTATGTTACTTTTGGAGATGGAGCTAAAGGAGAAATCAAAGGTGTTGGAAACTTGGACTGCCCTGGAGTTCCAAACCTAAATGAAGTGTTGCTGGTAAATGGTTTAACTGTCAATCTCATAAGTATTAGTCAACTGTGTGATATGGGATTCAAGGTCAACTTCACCAAGTCTGAATGTCTTGTAACCAATGGAAAACAAGAAGTTGTAATGAGAGGAGTCAGATCAAAAGACAACTGTTAGTTATGGGAGTCTGAGGACACTAACTACTCTTATGTGTGCTCTACAGCCAAAGAAGAAAAGGAAGTGAAACTGTGGCACCAAAAACTTGGTCATTTGCATCTTAGAGGGATGAAAAAGATCATATCCATGTAGGCTGTCAGAGGGATTCCAAGACTCCATATTGATGAAGGGAGAGTCTGTGGTGAATGTCAGGTTGGAAAGCAAACCAGAATGTCACATCCAAAGTCAAGACATATAACCACCTCTAAGGTGCTAGAGCTTCTACACATGGATCTGATGGGTCCTATACAGGTGGAAAGCCTTGGAGGAAAGAGATATGCTTATGTTGTTGTGGATCATTTTTCTAGATTCACCTGGATAAACTTTATTACGGAAAAATTGATGTATTTGATGTCTTTAAGGAATTGTGCAAAAGACTCCAAAGAGAAAACGAAGGATGCATTGTCAGAATCAGAAGTGATCATGGAAAGGAATTTGAGAATAGTAAGTTTGATGAGTTCTGTTCCTCAGAAGGAATAAATCATGAGTTCTCCTCACCTATAACTCCTCAACAAAATAGATTTGTGGAAAGGAAAAATAGAACTATACAGGAATCTGCCAGAGCAATGATACATGTTAAGAAGCTTCCTATTCATTTTTGGGCTGAAGCTATGAATACAGCCTGTTATGTCCACAACAGGGTCACCTTGAGAAAGGGAACATCTGCCACCCTTTATGAAATATGGAAAGGAAGAAAGCCTACTGTGAAGTATTTCTATGCCTTTGGGAGCAAATGCTACATTCTGACAGATCGTGAACAAAGGAGAAAGATGGACTCTAAAAGTGATGAAGAAATATTCCTGGCATACTCTGCCAACAGCAGAGCATATAGGGTATTCAATTTCAGGATCAAAGTTATGATGGAATCTATAAATGTCATAGTTGATGATCACCATGATGAAACAAATGTCTCATATGATGTTGAGACATTCTTTGAGACATCAACATAAGTGTCTAATAAGGATGATGTGCCTCTCCCTACTCAACCAGAGTCTGATTCTAAGGAAGTCAACAAAGATCCTTCCATCAGAATTCAGAAAGATCATCCTAAGGAACTCATCATAGGAGATCCTAACAGTGAAGTCATTACAAGATCTAGAGAAATCATCTCAAACTCTTGCTTTGTGTCTAAGACTGAACCAAAAAATGGTAAAGAGGCATTGACTGATGAATATTGGATTGGAGCAATGCAAGATGAATTGAACCAGTTCAAACAACATGAAGTGTGGGAGTTAGTTCCTAGACTAGAAGGAACAAATATCATTGGCACAAAGTGGATCTACAAGAACAAGTCAGATGCTGAAGGAGTTGTCACCAGGAATAAGGCAAGACTTGTTGCTCAGGGACACACTCTCAAGTTGAAGGGGTTGACTTTGATGAGAATTTTGCTCCTGTGGCCTGGCTGGAATCAATCAGATTACTACTAGGAGTTGCTTGCATTCTGAAATTCAAACTGTTTCAGATGGATGTGAAAAGTGCCTTTCTAAATGGATACTTAAATGAGGAAGTGTATGTGGAACAACCTAAAGGATTTGTGGATACAAACTGTCCTGATCATGTTTACAAACTGAGGAAAGCACTATATGGTCTGAAACAAGCTCCTAGAGCTTGGTATGAAAGGTTGACAAAATTCCTCACTGACAAAGGATACAGGAAATGAAGTTTGGATAAAACTCTCTTTGTCAAGAATGAAGGAGGAAAGATAATGGTAGCTCAAATTTATGTTGATGACATAGTGTTTGGAGGAATGTCAGATAAAATGGTTAAACATTTTACCAACCAAATGCAAGCTGAATTTGAAATGAGCCTCATGGGAGAATTGACCTACTTTCTTGGATTACAAGTCACACAAATGGAAGACTCAACTTTCCTTTCCCAAAGTAAGTATGCAAAGAATATTGTCAAGAAGTATGGGATGGAGAATGCCACCATAAAAGGACTCGCACCTACTCATCTAAAGTTGTCCAAAGACACAAGTGGGACAAATGTTGATCAAAACTTGTACACATGATAAGAAGTCCATATACTTAATACCAAAGCAGACCGACATTGTCTTTTGCTGGTGTATGTGCAAGATACCAGTCGAACCCAAAGTAAGTCACATCAATCGTGAAAAGAATTCAAGTATGTGAGTGGAACTTACAATTATGGCATGCTATACTCTCATGGATGTAAACCAATTCGTGGTTATTATAATGTCGATCATGGTAGTCGATGATGTAAAAAGCACCTCTGGAGGATGCTTCTTTTTGGGAAACAATCTTGTTTCTTGGTTCACCAAGAAGCAAAATTGTGTGTCTTTCTCTACTACTGAAGCTGAATACATAGCAGCTGATAATAGTTGTTCTCAAATGATCTGGATGAAGCAGATGTTGATTGAGTACAATGTCACACAGGATGTCATGACATTGTACTGTGACAACCTGAGTGCTATTAATATTTCCAATAATCCTATACAGCACAGCAAGACTAAGCATATTGACATTAGACATCATTTCATCAGGGATCTTGTGGAAGAGAAGGTGATTAAGTTGGAGCATGTAGCCACTGAACTACAACTGGCTGACATTTTACCAAAGCACTTGATGCTAGTCAGTTTGAGAATTTAAGGGGCAAGTTGGGTATTTGCCAATATGAAGAGTTGTAGAAATTAATATTGCTTACAATAAGGGCTGAAAGAGACATTTTATTTAATTTAATTATGATTGGGCTAATTAATTGTTTCCCTCTCTCTTTTCAAAAGTTTAAGAAGAGGAATAGTCATATTTATATCCCACTATTTTCATTTGGCTGTACCACTCTCCATTCCCTCAAAATAAAATCTCAAACTTATTGTCACCTGCATTCTCAACCTCTCAAGATGTCTCAACAAAGTATGTCATCATCATCTTCATCAAAGGGAACTGTGTCTCCCTCTCCCACTGACTCTAGACTTAGGGCAAATGCAAACACAATGGAGACTGATGTTCTGGAGGTTACTCCTCTTCGTGCCATGGCAACTGATCCTGGCAAGGTCAAGAAGCTTCGTACTAGAAATGCAAGAAGGTCACAATCCTCTCCATCTGGTAAGACTGCTGAACCATCTTCCTTTGTTCCTCCTGAGATAGCCAATAAGGAGGGTTCTGCATATGTTCATCAAGCCATAGTTAGATTAGTAACTAGGATTCTGAATGAGAATCACTTTGTACCTGGGGTATCTGTTCCATTGAACCAAGAAACTGCTAGCCCTAATTTATCAACTGATCCAGATGTCACTCAGAATGTCAAGACATCTGATGACAATGTTAGGAAATCTCCTGAGAACCCTGTTGATGACAACACTGAAAAATCTCCTGAGAAACCTGCTGATGATAACCTTGAAAAATCTCCAGAGAAAATTGCTAATCACCAAACCCCCACTGATAAAGTTGTTGAACCCCCTGTTATTGATGTGGATGCAGAATTCTCTGACAATGAATTAATTGCTAGTGTCAACCCTAGCATAGCAAGAAGGATGAAGTCAAGAAAAGAAAAGAAGAGTGTTGCTCAAAGCCCCTCCAAAGAGAAGGCTCTTGAAAATGTGCATGATAACTCTAAGTCTAAGAGCAAGGTTGGAGAAAAATCTAGAAAAGACAAAAAGGCTGGAACTTCCAAAGGGAAGGGTAGGGTGAAATCTGTTGGGAGTATCTCAAGACCAAAGAGAACTCCAATTTCCAAGAAGAGAAAGGCTCCTGAACATTCAGAATCTGATGAGGAATCAGATTTTAATTTTGATGTTGAAGGCAATGTCCCAGACATTCCTCTGAGGAAGAAACCCTCTTCTGGAAAACTGCCTCAGGTTCCTGAGGTTACAATTGATAACATCTTCTTTCACCATCCAGAAAATGCAAGCAGATGGAAGTATGTGTTTCTGAAAAGGATTGCATTAGAAAGGGAGCTGAACAGAAGTGCCCTTGAGTGCAAGGAAGTTATGGAGCTAATCAAGGCTGCTGGCTTGATGAAAACAGTGGTTAAGTTTTCCAACTGCTATGATATTTTGGTCAAGGAATTTATAGTAAATCTGTCTGGTGGGTGTGTTGATGGAAAGTCAGCTGACTTTAAAAGTGTTTGTGAGAGGAAGGAAGGTGAAGTTCTCTCCAACTGTGATCAACAAATTTCTGGGAAGGTCTGATGATGCTCAGCCTGAGCTTGAAGTTACAGACAACCAGGTGTGCCAAACCGTCACTGCCAAGCAAGTCAAACACTGGCCCTTGAAAGGGAAGCTGACTGCTAGCAACCTAAGTGTCAAGTTTGCCATTCTGCACAAGATTGGTGCAGCTAATTGGGTTGCCACAAATCATAAATCCACCATCTTCATTGGTCTAGGGGGATTTATCTATGTTGTTGGCACCAAAACAAAGTTTGACTATGGAAGTTATATTTTTGAGCAAAATTTGAAACATGCAGACAGCTATGCAATCAAAGGTCCCATAGCCTTTCCCTCCCTCCTGTGTGGTATTATTAGTGACCAATACCCTGATATCATGGTAGATAAAGATTCTATTTGTAAAAGAGCTCCTGCTCTTGGTTTCCACTACAAGTTGTTTCAGGGGAAACATGTCCCTGACATTGTCATGACATCTGCTGAGACATCAAATGTCAAAGCTAATACTTAGAAAGCTGATGGCATTGTTGTGCTGAGAGAGACATGCAGGGAGCTTGAAGCAAGAAAGCAGAGTCTTGAGGAGCTGATCTCTACCTTGGAACAGGAGAAAGAAGACACTGAGTTGAGAATGAAAAGCTAGATGAGGATGCTGTAGAGGATTTGCATGAGGATGGTGAAGAAGAGCAAGAAGTTGGTGTTGAAAGCAGTTCTTCAGAGGAAGCTACTTATCATAGTGCTTCTTCAGGAGAGGAAAGTGCCTGAATGTTGATTATCTGTTGCTGCTGCTGCTTGTGTTTGTTGTTCTGTTGATTTTGTTTTTGGTTGTTTTGGATCTTTGTACTTCATGACTTGGTTGTATAATTAATACTTCTGCTACATAATATCATGAATTTTGGGATTATGTAATGGCACCTTTGGCCCCTTTGTGGCTAAAAAGGGGGAGAAGAATTTAAGGGAAATTGTGGGATGAATTTATCTTTAATAGGCTCTGGTTATGTAGCTTAGTGGCTTAGTTGTTTACTTTATTTTCTGCTGCATTAGTTCTCTGATAGGTTAGTTGTTTTAGCCAAAAATTTGCCAAAGGGGGAGTTTGTAAGTGTTTTTATGTTGGCTTTAATTTTTGGTAAAACTAGTTTATGTCAATGTCTTGACTGATGTCATGACATCCAGAGTTGAAGATAAATTCTGCAGAAGAAGAATTGTACAGGTACAGCTCAGACTCGTTGTGAACTGTTATGCTGGAAATCTGCAAGAAGATTGACTAACGTCATGACCAATGTTATGACATCCTGTGCAACATTTGCTGTTATGCAGATTTACTTTTCCTGAGAGTTTTCAGGAATTCTGCTGAGCTGTTTTATTATAGATTATGTTGTTGGATCACATGCTCACGTGGCTCTGAGGTTAACCTTGTTTAACCCTAAATTGGTTTGTTAAAAAGACCAAATCTTTAGGTTAAATTAAGTTAACCCTAACTATAATTATGGAAGCCCAAATTAAAGTCTTTTTACTGCTTCTATAATATGTAACAAACCCTGATTCTGCTGTTGCGCCTTTTACTGTGTACAAGATTAAGCAGACTGTTAATTTGTGTATTCTAGTTATTCTTGTGAGCCAAGCAATTATCATTTTGATAAGTGCCTTGGACTAGGATTTTATTGTAAGGGTTGTTAATCACTCAAAGCTTTGAAGCACGAGTGTTGTGTCTCTTGATTAAAGCTTTGAAGCAAAATCAAGTATGTTTATTGAAGAGTGTCTTCACAATTTAATTAATCAATAGGTTGATATCACTGCTGTGATTGAGGGGGAGTGAGTAGTGTCATACCCCAATTTTTGACCTAAGATACCACCTTACGTATGCATCACTAACAGTTTCAGAATAGAATAGATCGTACGTGGCTTCTAGAAGTCAAAATTAGGGTTTCTTCAAAATTTCACCTGTTCAAGATCTAATCAATTAGGGTTTGAGTTTCCACTCACCTCAATTGATCTATCTTAATCAATCATCAACATTTGATCTTCAGATTCCCAACTTTTTCTCATGATCTACCATGAATCGACCAATTAAGATTTTGATCGAGGATAGTGAATCATTGACTTTCTGCTCAATGGATGACCTATTTGCTTGGAGATTGATCTTAACATCTTCAATGCAACATCTTAACCTAATTTCTTGACTCAAAACATTTCAAAAGTCCATGTTTCTTCATCAGACAAATTTTGAATCATCTGATAAAAATTCATCTGCTAAAAAAAGTCAAACTTTGACTTTTGGTCAACTTTTTCAAGACTAAACTTTTTCAATCATAAAAACATTTCAAATAATCCATCATGATCATAAAAAATCAAGAAATGTGAAAAAGTCAACAAAAAGTCAAAGATTTGAAAATTTTCTAACACTTAGAAAAATTTTCAAGTGTTAAGAAACATGGTTTTTTCTCACTTTCTAGGCCATTTTTCACCTAGATCCATTTGGATTCAGAAAAAACTCAAAACATCAAAGTTGTAGCCCTTGTTACAAGCTTTCTAAAAAGTTCAAGAAATTGCAAAAATACTTTGTCTAGCTATACTTTTGATTTTGAAACATAGAGCTCCAAAACCATGGAATTTCAAGTACATGCTTCAAAATTATAAGTCATTTTTCACAAATCTCCCTTCTAGAAGCCTTGTCACCAGCTAGAGGTAGATTATAACTGATAAATATCAGTTTTGAATGATTGAGGAAAGGATTGAATCAAAGAGAAAAAACTAACCATGGTTAGGAAAGTAACTTTTGCATTAAATGCAAAAGATTCCTTCTTACCTCTTAAGCAAGTTGTGAGTTTCTCTCAATGATAGCCATGCCTTGTCATTCAGATTTCTTGGCCTATAAATAGAAGTCATTTCCTCAAATTCAAATCACACCAAAGCTATCATAATCAAGCTTTCCTTCTTTCTTTCTTAAGTTCCAAATTTCAAAGTTCAAAGAGGGAATTTTTGCAATCTTCAAACCTTGCAAAATCTGAGTAAGTTTAGGTTTCTAACATGTTCTAAACATCAGTTAGAAGTTGTTTAAAACTTAAAACCATCACAAGAACTTCCCAAACTCAGAATCATACTCAAAAATCCAAAAGCTTGCAAATTGTGCCTTAACATCCAAACTTCCAATTTGCTCGTGCTAGCTTTGATTCAACACTTCAAACATCATCCATACACTTCATAGAGATGACCCAAACCTTTAGAACATCTCTGTAACTACAGAATCATCATCTTCATACTCAACTTCCTCGAGCTGCAATTGGACTTGGGTAGAGAGTTCCAGACCATTTCAAAGCAAGCATAGCATTTAAACACCTTCCATAAGGTCCAGTGAAGCTATAACAATCATCAAACAACAACTGGAAACACTCTAAATAAGAAATCAATTTCAGTTGGAAGAGGTAATATACTCAGACTTTAAACTTTATGATTCGTGCATTCCAGTTCAAAAATTGCTTGACCATCTTGTTTTTGCACTCATGCTGATCATTAACCCTCAATCAATTTCACAAATCATGATCCATACACGATTTCATGTTGATTTTCAAAGTTAGGGTTCATCTGGTCACGTTTGAAATTAATCATTTTAAACTTAAAATAAATGAAATTAATCATCACCATCGTGTTCCTGGTTAAAAATCAAACAAGTTTCATGTTTACATCTTTCAATTTCATTGAGAAATGAGGAAGTTACAAAATCAAGAGCTTGAGGAAGAAGAAGGGCGCGTGTTTTTTCAAATTTCAAATAATTGGTTTATAATATAATAACATGGAAGAAAATAAAACAACGAATGTATAGCCACCCCAGTGGTAGTCATCGCGCTTTTCATGTCATTTGCCTTGCCTATGGTCCAGGGTTCGAATCCCCCTAAGACCATTTTGTCATTTTTTTCTCTTTCCTTCATTTTTAAACATTTTTCAAAGACTTGTTTTTAAATATAATTAAATGGAAGCGTGTAAATAACAAGATAAGCACATGGCTCAATGGTAAAGTTTTTCACTTCTAAGCCAAAGGTATTGAGTTCAAACCTCCTTAGGACCAAAATCAAATTTTTACTACTTGTTTTCTTCACATTTTCTATCAAATTTCAACATTTTCAAAAACCAATAAAAACTTCTCATTTTGAGATGATTTTTTGCACACTTGTCATTTAATATAACTATTTTATGATTATGTCAAAAAAATCCAAAAATATTTTCTTTTGATTATATTTTTATTAAGTTAAAAATGAAATATTTTAAGTATTCTTAATACTTTTCAAAGATGTTTTCTTTCAAACTTTCAAAACTCAAATCTTTTCAAAACTTCTTGTGAATATACTTCACTTTTCAAAATCATTTTCAAACCCTTTTCAAAAAAATTTCAACAAACTTACACACCTTTTTCCATGATCGACTCAATTTGAAGATAAAACCGAACCAGTTTTTTTCCTCGAACTTCTTAATCGATTATGGGCCTCCCTCACGGTGTAAGTCCCAATCCTTTTTATGTACATATTAAATATTCCTTGTACATATTCAATCATATTTATAAATATCCAAGCATAAACAAACTTCTTTTGTTTGTTTTCATTCACTTGTTTATACACCAATTCCATTGGTATTAAGAGAAGAATTATTCCCGGTGAAACTCCTCTTAAAACTAATGGGCCTCCCTCACGGTGTAAGTCCCAACCCTCCTATGTACATATTAATTTCCTTGTATATAAACACCCCTTAGTGTACATTAATTCCCTTGTACACATTTAAATAATCAAGTTACACTTGCTTTAAACGCTCGTTTTATACACTTGTTTATATTTCTTTCATGGGCCTCCCTCACGGTGTAAGTCCCAATCCTTTTTATGTACATATTAAATTTTCCTTTTACATATTCAATCATCTTTATAAATATCCAAGCATAAACAAACTTCGTTCGTTTGTTTTCATTCGCTTGTTTATACACCAATTCCATTGGTATTAAGAGAAGAATTATTCCCCGTGAAACTCCTCTTAAAACTAATGGGCCTCCCTCACGGTGTAAGTCTCAACCCTCCTATGTACATATTCATTTCCTTGTACATAAACACCCCTTCGTGTACATATTCATTCCCTTGTACACATTCAAATAATCAAGTTACACTTGCTTTAAACGCTCGTTTTATACACTTGTTTATATTTCCTCCATAAACTCATGTGAATACATATCACACACTTATTTATATAACTATTTAGTTATATCATAACAACTAGTCTAACAACTATCTTCCCTTCAGCCTCCTCTTAGGCTTCGTATAAGATAACTCATTTATTGAGTTAGCCTCCACTTAGGCTTCGTATAAGACAACTCACCCGTTGAGTTTAGCCTCCGCTTAGGCTTCATATAAGACAACACTCCCCTGCCGAGTCAGCCTCCTCTTGGGCTTCATTCAAAAGAACTCCTCATTGAGTTTAGCCTTCTCTTGGGCATCAAACAAGAAAGAGACCAGGAAATCTCTTAACAACCTCCTATTGGGCTTCCAATACAAAAAATCACCCGCGCTAGGATAGAACCTTGAGAGTATGATTTCCCAGTGAAATCACTCTCGAAATCCTAAGAGGATGGTTTCCCGGTGAAACCACTCTTAAAGCCAAAGCCAGCCATACCCTATAGCTTCCTCTTGAGCTTCATACAAGGACCCTCGATGACCCTCGAAATGCCTTCTCTTGGGCTAACAATACAAGGACCCTCGATGACCCTCGGAATGCCTCCTTTTGGGCTTACAATACAAGAACCCACAGGCTTCTTAAAAGCATCCCCCTAATCCAATCAATTTCTCCTAGAGATTTAGACATTTATCATCTCTATGGAAGAAGTATCTCATCTATCACATCACATACAATCAACACTTTTCAAACACTTTTTCAAACAAAAACATCTTTAACTGTAAGTGGTAACGCTTGTACACTCAAGCAAAACACCCAATGCTTACAATTAAAAGATTCAATCATCTTTTCAAACATCTTTCTTAACTCGTAAGTGGCAACGCTTGTACACTCAAGCAAAACACCTATAACTTACGATCAAGGATTCAATCAATCAACCTTTCAAAATGTATGTGATGAAATAGATTAGATGCATTTTTCATTAAGATGACATTTGTCTTTGTCTCTTAATAACATCCCATTGCTTCCACTAGCATAAGTGGGAACTACGATTGCTCTGACTTTCTCAACCTCCCTTTGAGAATACGTAGGCACAAGGTCTCATCCTTGGCGAGCATACTTCTTTCTCCCTCAAACCAAACAAAACCATAGCTCCCTTTAGATCCGAGCTACAAATGCTCGATTCCATTAAGGGATATGTATGCGAAGATCCCAATGATCTTTGCGAGCACAATAATAACAAAACCTAGGATCCCACATAATCTACCCTTCTTAAAATCCAAAGGAGAAACTTTCCCAAGAATAGAAATAGCAAATTAAAACACACAAACATATCAAACTATTCATATATAAAGCTATAGATAACTATATATATTTAAGGTGCCACATCTATTCCTCTATATAACAAACCCCTTGCCGGAATCTCCCCAATGCGTTGCGCCTAGTTCGCTAGTCGTAATGCATATCATATCAATTGAGGGTATTGCCTTCCCTTTTCATAATCATTTTCTTGTGTTGAAAATAATAAAGCTTGATGCTCGCGACATCTTTATAAACAAATCATAAGAGTAAATCGTTTCGAGCCAGAGAATCCGAATTCCGATTCGATTCCCTCGCGCGTCACTTTTTAACGCGAACAAGTAGGAACTCAGGTCTAAGTAGGACTTAGATTGAAGTTGCATTGGGTAGGTCTTAAGTGAAGGAGATAAACTGGTTGGTTTATTCCTGAATTAATACTGCTTATAGTGAATTTCCTCCCTGGCTTGGTAGCCCCCAGATGTAGGTGTAGTTACACACTCAACTGGGTAAACAATTGATTGTGTTCTTTACTGTTTTAAATTACTGTGTGAATTGTTAAATAGTTTGTCAGATATGGTGTCATAACATTATCTGTGACATCACGTATCTGCTGCCAGGAATTTCAGTAACTTCACGTCAACGAAAAATATACTCGCTCCATTCATATAATGAGCCAGATCTCTGCCCGACGCGGGGGACTCAAACGAGCCCCGTGGTCTAAGTACCTCGCCCGATAGGACACCTATCTCGCAATGGGACGTTCACGCCCCCGACCTCAGGCCTTTAATCGAAGCCTGGGCTCCGGACCCAATCCAGCAACAAAGTGGACCACTTTGGTAAAGTTACCCCACACTATCGAAGATCATACATTATTAACAAGCGTCCCCCCCGAAACTTAAAATATCACATGCATACAATGAATAAATAACACAAAACACTTAGATAATTACGGTCAGAAGGACCGAATTTGTCTTGGAGTTACAATGGGGACTCCACCCCGACAAAACAAAATTAATAAAAAATGACCAACAAAGGTCGAACTTCACCATTACATAAATGGGCCACTCCTAGACAAACATAATAAAAACAAATTAAATTCACCCAACAGGTTGAGCAGGAGCATCTCCAGTGGTCGTCTGCGGGGGAGTATCCTCTACCATTATGTCGATGAGGAAGTCATGTTTCTTTATCTCACCTCCTTCAACAAAGAAATGAAACCCCATCCCGTCGGTCACCAGCCCCACACCAGGATTTAACATACGCATCTGCGACACAACATTATCAAAGCTGGCCGTTGAAGCGACCACGACATCATCATAGGCCTGATGAACCCGACTTATGAACTTAACCCGAGTCCTCACATTAGAAAACTCTGCAGGTTCTACTTCCCCCGGGGTCACCTCCTTCCTCAAACGGTCGAGCTCCTCAATGATCTCACAATTATTCTTTACAGCAGCATCGTGTTCTTCGACCATAGCCTTATAATCCTCCGACCATTTCTTCCGAGCTTCCTCTCCCCTCCTCTCGACCTCTTTCAACTTGGCCTTGAGCTGACTTAATTCAGCATATGGGGGTTGATTTTGCTCGGCATATACATCGTCCATTTCGAGGATCCGCACCAACGCCCTCGTATCTTAAGCTAAAGCAGCCTTCTTAGACGGGCGATCCAGACCCTACAGCATGAGCTTCTCGGCATGAGGAAGGACCACACTTGCGGTCTTGAAATATTTCTTGTCATGCAAGCAAGGAGGAAGGGTAAATTTTACCTTTTCCTTCTCCTTAGTCAGATCTATTTCAGTCCGTGTCCTCTTCAACATCGACGTCACCTACTAAGGAGATAGAGTTCCCGCTACTGGGCCAGTGGACGACTTTCTATATCCGGTCGCACCGACCGTTCCTGGTTTTATCGGAGAAGAACCCGCCTCTTTCCCCTTCTGTCTCACAGCTTTCTGAGCCACGCGCTCCATGGATGGATTCATCCTATCTACAAAACAAAGAAGTAGAAACAGATTAGCATAAAATTAAACATTCATATGGAAAAGCAAGGTAACGAAGATAAAACATCTACCCAAATAGTCCCTAGGATCCCCACAGGCAAGAAGCTCTTTAACGTTTATAAGACTAGGCTCGGAGATCTCCTTCCATATTTATCTAAGAGCGTCTTCCCCCCTTTCCCATGCGCCGAACGTGAGGGAAGGCTGCAACAAACACCGACAGCCTCTCGAAACCGGCTAGATCCTCATCACTCAGCTCGCCTCTATCCCGCCCATAGAAATCTTGAGTCTTGTCGAAATGCTTCTTCGACCACCAAAACTTGAACTTCATAACGAGCACATATTCTCGTTCCCCTTGTTCTATAATATGGGGTCCCATCCCTTTTTAAGTTAGGGACTACCCAAAACACGTTGCGCATCGCCCGATCAGAGACCTGTCGAATAAGCATAAATCTATCCTTGAAAAAACGAACGAACTCTTGATATGCCTTGAAAAGCATCCCGTTTTGATGCTTCAGGGACACCAATCCCCACCGAATCTTCCCCTCCACTTTCGTCGAAATCCTCTGCAGACAAAAGATATAAAAGAACAACTCGAGGGTGGCCCCTACCTCCAAATATTCACAGATAACCTTGAACACCCGTATAAAACCTATAACATTAGGGTGAAGTTGTGACGGAGCCAAATGGAGATGACGAAAGATACCCACTTGGAAAATCGGTGAAAGGTACCCGGAAACCCAATTCTCAAAACCATACGTCATAAACCAAAATGTAATGAGTCTCGTATCTCGAACAGATTCGTCCATCTTCGACCGGAATATGCACTGACCAGTCTTCCATGGTCGCCTAATCTTCCTCGAGTATCTCGGCCACAACATACGAGCTCACCCGGCCAAACGCCTCGTTTGGGTTGCCTAAAAACTGTGTGGCCCGATTCACCACATCGGAAGACCCCCAGACTTCTGGGTTGTCCTTATCAGTCTCATCAATCTCCACCACAGGGGAGCTCTCTTCGACCTCAGGCACGAGTAGACTCTCGCCACTCCTCTCAATAGAAGTAGATCCAGAAGGTGTCTGCCCCAAACCTTCAGGACCCTCACAAATATCCTCGCTATCAATCGTCGTGTCACCTGAAAGATAGAGGGTACAGGTGAGCTCAACATCAACGTCAAAATCACCCTTCCACCACTAATCAAGTGAAAAGGCTTAGATGATCAAGGATCATATCCCCAGCCAAAAGCCCTCCCTAAAGCGAGGAACGCCCAAACCTAGATCACCAGAACCAAGCACGAGTAGTTAATCCAGGTGGCATAAACTTCCAGAAAGAGGAGGATCAACCGCTTACCACCAGAAAAAAAAACTCTAAAAATGTAAACCCTAATCGCGTATATCTATATATACAAGCTAAATCTCGAGTCTAAACATCCAAATCCCTGTAAAAAGATCGAAAACGTACCATTTGTAGATGGAATAAACTGGAAAATTAGGCAAATCACGAATCTAGGAGGCGAAGATGACGTCGACCACCGCAAAAGTAGTTCCCCAGATTGATAGACGAAAGAGTCGAGCAAGAACAAATGAAAATTATCACGTGAAATGAGAAACGAAAAGTTATGAATGAGAAGATCCTTTAGCTTTTATAGCCCCCTATGCACACGTGGATCTGCGCCTACCTAGGTACCTAGGGAAATCATCATTACCCCCTAATCCTAGGTCTGCCAGCAGTTATTTCATGCGCGCTCGAGGCCACGTAGACAAAGTTGGAGAATTCTCTAACAACCCTAATATTATGTTGTCCTCATCTTGATTATTTGCTTACTTTAACATCATGGTGCTTTGCAGGTACACCACCCCCTCCTCAACTTCAACTTGCTTGAAGGATCATCAACCGTTCCGGCCATCTCCGATTCTGATCACTTGTTTGGATCAAAAAATATTTAGATGGATAATAAATTTTTTTCCATATACTATATTTGAATAAAAATTATTTAGATTGTAAATACCATTTTTCGGATATGAAAATATTTAAATCAATAATAGATTTTTCCGTATACTATTTTTGAATAAAAAATATTTGGATCATAAATACTATTTTTCGTATATAAAAATATTTAGGTCAAAAATATTTTTTTTCCCGTATACCATTTTTGAATAAAAATTATTTGGATCATAAATACCATTTTTCGTATATCAAAATGTTTAGATCAATAGTATACATTTTTTCCGTATACAAATATTATTTTTATTTAGGTATTGTTTACAAAAATATTTTGATCAATAGTAAACTATCGTATATAAAAATACTTAGATGAATAATAAATTTTTTCCTGTATACCATTTTTGAATAAAAAATATTTGAATCATAAATGCCATTTTTCGTATATAAGAATATTTAAAACAATAATAAATTTTCAGTATATCATTTTTGAATAAAATATTTGGATCATAAATATCATATGTCGTATCTAAAAATATTGAGATCAATAATAATGTTTTTCTCGTATACAAATATTATTTTTATTTTGATAGCATTAACAAAAAAATTCTGATCAATGGTAAAATTTTCAATATAAAAATATTTAGGTTTATAATAAATTTTTGTACCGTGTAAATGCTAAAAAAAACAAGTGGATTGTAAATTTATGTTTTCATTAATTATAGAATTATCAATATCTTAATTAAAATAATAAAATCAAATAAGTTACAAAATTAATGAAAGCAAT
The DNA here is from genome assembly GCA_021764765.1 of Vicia sativa. Classification (NCBI taxonomy): domain Eukaryota; kingdom Viridiplantae; phylum Streptophyta; class Magnoliopsida; order Fabales; family Fabaceae; genus Vicia; species Vicia sativa. The sequence goes on along the minus strand of CM038793.1, from coordinate 177,694,656 downwards.
GTGTTGATTGTGAACATGTCATTATGCAGTCTAGTACGGATGTTGTTGACATTAAAAACACAAATTGTGATTCATAAAATTAGATGTTGCAAAAGTTGGATAAATTTTTCTCCAATTTAAAAGTGACATCTATCATAATTTTAAGCTTTACTGGTTAGACATTCGGTTGGATGTCAATCAAGAAAATAAAAGCGAGAGTAAAAATTATAAAAGAACAAACATGATGTCAAAATTGTAACTTAGTGAATCATCAAGTTCATAATTGCCCTTATTTTGATGTGGTACCAAAAAAATCAAAAAAGAATAATATAAATTTTTCCAGAACATCAATTTTTCTTATATTATAGATAAAAGTAAATAGCAATCACTCAAAAATATTAGTATATCTACCACAATCAATTTTTTTCTAATAAATAATTATATATTGTCATAACAAGGGTTACTTCAAGAAAATAGTTGAAGATATTAGGACTAATGTGAAGATAAATACAACTTCAAATAGAATTTATAAAAAGTATTTAATAATATTTTATAGATAATCAAATTTATATATTTTAATTATCATAGTTAATTTTTTTCTAATTTAAAATTTCTTACATTAAAAAATTATTATAAATATAATCTAAATAATCTATAAAATATTTTCTATGTAAATAAAAAATAAATATTAGTAGTATTATAAAAAAAAGTAATTTAATTATTAATATACCGTGCGGGTCGGTGATTAATTTAATCCTAAAATAAAAAAATAAAAAAAACAAAAGTGGATTTGAAGGACCTTACATGATCTGAGAGAGAATCTCGACGCGTAACCTACCCTTGAATCCTGATCACAGAATGCACCGTGCCACGTACCGGTTTCTGAAAAGCCATACGCCACGATGGCTCTAAACAACACCACAAGACGAAAACGATACGTACACGAGTAACCGGAGACAACCCGTTTCCATTGCCACGCAAGCAAAGTGGGTCCATATTTGACAACTGGCAGCACTTTTTAACGGATGAAAACCCAAGCCGAACGAGTTTGTGGGTGAGATTTCACATGGAACAGAAAAATATAATAAATAATTCTAAAACAAAAGTGCAAGTTGGGTTTTCGTACTATTATCCACTAAATTCCCGACACTTGTCACAATCTAACGCAGTTTCAGTCTCGAACCTTTATCCACCTCAAATTAAAATCGATAATTAAAAAAATGAAAAAATGTTGAGAAATTGTAGTGGCTGAGATTGGTTCTCTTTGTTCAACTGTTGGATGTGGATGCTTCTAGTTCGTGTTGAAGCTCTATGTATGTTGCTTCATCAGCCACTCTCATTCTTCTATTCTTTCTTCTTCTACCACTACTACTATAACTGAAACTGTTTCATCTCTTCCATTTTGATTCTTCCTCCGATCTATATATTCAGATTCGCTATTGCCGGTTGCCGGAAATGAATCGTCCGGCGACTTTCCGGTGACTTCGTACGCTTCGCATGCTCGATCGCACTTGCAGATTTCAACATGGATTTACTCGGAGGTAGTTTTCGTTTGATTAATTTTCCGTTAAACTATTATTCAGAAATTTATTAGTTAATTAATTTTCTAGATTTGAATAAACTCGTTCGGTTGAGTTGAACTTCGCCTGATTTGTAATAATTATATATAGTAACTCGAAGTAATTTCAAAGTGAAATTTGAACTTTGAACATAGAAATTTAAGTGATGTATCATGTATGTGATATATACTAATTATAGTTGTTTTTGATTTTGGAAGGTTATGGCGCTGTGGAGTTTGTTTTGGTGAGGATCTTGATTGATTAAAGAATTTTGTAGCATCTCTCTCTATGTTGCGGTGGATTATTAAAAAAAATTGATTCTATAATTTTTTTTTCTTTCAGTAATTTGATTTGTGGATTATCTTGCTGGAGACTTGTGAATTTAAGATGTTTTTAGTTTTTAGTTGTTTATACCAAACAGAGACGGATCTCTACCTATTTTTCTTGCTTTCTGTTTATTTTGCAGTAATATCGGCTTTTGCTTACTTTCACCACAACGGCTTTACTATTTGCTGTGCTTCATGTCACAAAAAAAGAAAGGAGGTGTTCTTTTTACCCACTTTTTATCAGGGAAGATCTGAAGCAGCGTTATCTTCACACCTCCTGTGATGGATTTATACTCCTCTGGTGAAGAAGTGGTTGTTAAGGTCAGTTCTTTTTGGTTGATTGATAGACCCAACTTTGATTTCTTAGGGTTAATAAATTAAGTTTATCATCATCATGATCTAAGTAGATACTAATATTTGCAGACAAGAAAACCGTATACAATAACAAAACAGAGAGAACGATGGACAGAAGAGGAACATAATAGATTTCTAGAAGCCCTGAAGCTATATGGGCGAGCATGGCAGCGTATAGAAGGTAATTCTTTGTCACATATATATTTTATTTTATTATTTTCTTCAAAATTTCCAAATATTCTAGATATTCATACTCATAATATTGAGGCATGTTATTAGGAAATGACACTAATTGATCTCTTTATTGGATCATATCTTAATTGGATCTCTCTTTTCCCTCCCACACCTTGCCCCCTTTGCTGATGTCTTACTATTGTCAAGCAGAGCATATAGGAACAAAAACTGCTGTGCAAATCAGGAGTCATGCACAAAAATTCTTTTCAAAGGTTGATTGGTACCCTCTCTCACCTGGGATTATATGCTGAAAGTGTTTGTTATTTCAATTGAGTTCATGCTTTCTTTTAACCTGTTGTTGATTATTAATCAGTTTAGCATATTATTTGATTCACTTTACTCAACTTAGTTCCCATTTCAAAGGCATGAAAGTAGTGCTGAGGTTTCAAATTAAAAATCTAAAAGCGCTAAAAACATCACCAGCTTGCTTGGTGAAGTTCCAAGGCGGTCTCAAATTAAAAATCTAAAAGCGCTAAAAACATCACCAGCTTTCTTGGTGAAGTTCCAAGGCGGCAACACTGAAAACCAAAGTTTCTTCAATTCTAAAATAGTATATTGAAAATTCTTGATATCGAGTTTCCAAAAACAAAGATGCATCGAATAATGGATTGAGAAAATAAATTAACTTGTTGAGAATTGAAATCCGGACCTTGAGCAATAAGAATGGAGAGACAAATTAGAGATAGTGATAGATGTTCTTTGAATGAAAACAAAATTGCATCTTTGTAAATAATTGTGAAAACATATAAACTAAAAATGAAAAAACAAACTGTTCTGCGAGGGTATCAGGATTGATCGGAGATCGGAGTTTACGGATTGTAGCGGTGGACTTGAGATTCCAGTACAGGGGGAGATGGGTAGACCTTCTATGTTAGCACTCTAATGCTCAAGTCAGTATAAGAGTAAGATGACTGAATGCAATTTGAATTTGAATTGTACTTCGAAAATGACGCACTTCCTCCTTATATAGTAGAGCGGTTATAATAGCTTGAGGATCTTTAGGCGTGGGATGCAAGGATCCGTTCGATGGATCCTGGATTCGGATCACCTTCACTCTAACCCAGGATATCACACCTGTTCCGGGTGTGACGTGATGAATCAATGTATCATTTGCGTCGCGGCTATTAGGCCTTTTGACCGGCCCAGAACACAAACCAATCATACCCCTAAACTGATAATCTTTAAGTTAAAAAGAATAAAATAATTTTAACACGAAAGCTTTTTTATATAGTAGGTGATGGAGGATGAGTGACGCTTCTGTACACTTGATAAGCCGACATCTTTTGAGTCTTGCTATCCTAATAAAGTTATATAATTACTAACAAAACAATATCTTGTAGTGTCTATAAAAGAACTCACCCAAGTTGAGTTGCTACAAGTTATGTTTTGCCTAAGAGGCTCATTTATGCATCCAACGAATGTCTATTGAGGGAGACATGAAACTATTCCAAGAAATGCAATGTTGAGCTGCACAACTTACTAACAAGCTTCTTTTGCAGCCCACCATCATCCGATGGAAGTTTTCACACTAGTAATCATTGAACTGATGGAAGTTTTCACACTAGTAATCGTTGAAATGCCACATGCTCCTGCAATATCAGTCATTTAAGGTTGTACATAGTCAAGGATATTTTTTCTTTGAGACAAAAAGGTTACTCTCCTTGCCCTATGCTAGGTCAATAATCCAAGAAATGCTTCAAACTCCCCTTGCCTTGATAAAGCTCGTGGATATGTGTCTTCCTAAATTCAAAACCATTCTTAATAAAATTGTGTGCCTTGATAATGCTTATGAATATTTGTCTTTCCAGTTTCAATCCTTTTCAATCTCGTGCTCACACACCATAATAGAATGGTGATATTGGAAGAAAAAATAAACATGTGGTTGAAATAACTCACGCTCTTCTTCATAAAACCAATAACAATACAACAACAATCAAACCTTATCTTACTAAGTGGAGTCAGCTACACGGATCAAGTTACGCCATAATGTTCTATTCTAGATCGTGTTTCTATCCAATTCGTTAATTTTGAGATCTTTCTTAATAGTTTCTCTTATAATTTTTCTAGATCTTTCTCTACCTCTAGTTGTTTGACTCCTCTCCATCTGATCTTCTTTTTTTACAATATAATCTACATGTCTTCTCTCTACATGTCCAAACCACCTAAACTTATTTTCCATCATCTTTTCTAGTATAGGTGCTAGTACTACCCCAACATTTTCTCAAATATTGTCATTTTTTATTTTATTCCGTCTAGTCTTACTACACGTCCAACACAACATTCTCATCTCTACTACACTCACTTTATTCTCGTGTTAATTCTTAGCAACCCAACTTTCTATCCCACACTATATGGTCGGTCTTACCGTTGTCTGATAAAATTCGTCCTTTAGCTTGAACAGTACTTTTGTGTCACATAAAATCCTCTGAGACCCTCCTCCAATTCAACCACCCTGCTTGAATTTTATGATTTACACTCCCTTTTATTTCTTCATTGTTTTGTATTACAAATCTAAGATATTTAAACTGTATGATTTGTGGTATGATATGGTCTCCAACTTACATCTATAAGTTACAAATGTTTTTCTTTTTGCTAAACTTACATTTCATATGCTCCGTCTCACTTTTGCTTAGCAAAAACCATATGTTTCTAAAGCTCGTCTCTAAATCTCCAACCTCATTTAAATTTAAATTCTTCTTTGACTCTCTAAGTAGAACTAACTAAAAAAAAGTAGACATTTCGGTGCTAGCTTTTGGATGTGTTCCGTGAGTACATCCAATTGGTTAACCGGTAATGCACTTCTCACAATAGGTTATCTTATTATCAACCACATTCCTTCCTCTATTCTTCATAATCAGGTTTCCTACTCTCTATTTTATACCTAACAAAATCTCTTCATTATCATCTCATAGCCTTTGGTTGCAAATGTTTTGTTCATGACTTTACTCTTGGTAATAAGCTTTATTAAATTTCTCAAATGTATTTTTGTGTTACTCATATCCCCAAAAGGGCTATCGATGTTTTTACCCTCAACATCAACTATATATGTCATTGTCTCTTTTGATGCCATTATTTTTAGACCTCCCCTTGCCTTTCTTCTTTTGTTGTATTTGATGCCAATTTCATTATGGACATCCTGGATATTCCACGCCTTGATCTACCTCCAGTAGTTTCTTATGTGGAGCACCTCCTTTGCTAACTTACCAACAATGAGATCAAATTTCAACAGAACTTTATTCAACTGATCCTCTAGCCTCATCTTCTGCTCCAATCGTCCTCCCACCAACACCAGAACTTTATTCAACTGATCCTCTAGCCTCATCTCCTGCTCCAATCGTCCTCCCACCAACACCACACGCACCTAAACTTCCCATTGGATTTACACGTATTCATTCATCTCACAATGATGGTTAGATCTTTGGTCTAAAATCAAAATTATGAGGACACCTTTTCCCATACGAACTAAATCACTTGGGTGTCTCTTTCTTGTTATGGATGCTATGCATCATTGGCCTATTAACAAGCAAGATATTACAAAGGCCTTCTTGCATAAATCGCATGAATCAATTTGTATGTTCCAGGCCCCAGGCTTTACAATTTTTGGTGATTCTTGCCTAGTGAAATTGTTGATTCTTGCCTAGTCTCTCTTTCTGTAGCTTGAAGCACTCTTGCGCTTGTTTTGGATGTTTAAAACTTGCCTTTATACAGTTTGGCATTTACAAGTGTCAACTTAATCACTCTTTCTTCTCCATTCATTCTCCTTTTGTGTGGTGGATTTATTTTGTGGTCTATATTGATGATGGCATCATCATTAATGGTGATGATGCTGAAGTTATATGGCAACTGTAATCCTATCTCTTTAAATAGTTTCAGATTACAGATAAAGGACCTCTCAAGTACTTCGTACGGATTGAAACTTTGCAATCCTTTTCTGGAAACTGACAAAAGTATGCTCTGAATATTCTTACTTAGACTAGTAAAATAGATTGTCATCCCATTGACATTCCTATTGTATGAAGCCTAATGTCAAGCTTCTTCTGGTTTGGAGGGAGTTGTTTAAACAATCGGGAAAGATATTGGCATCTTGTGGCTAGATTTAACTATCTCAGTATCGTCAGAATTGATATCACCTTTTAGCTAGTTTCTAAGTGCTTCTTGGGTTGCTTCTAAAACAAGGATGATATGAAGATAAGGGGGTTGGAATTTCCCCCTTCATTGTGGTCCGTCCCTAGTCGCCTAATTGCAATATTTGACTTGCCTTCATTGCAGCCTCCAACACCTACATTGTGTTGGGATTGAAGGGGGTGGATTAACTCCTACATTGCTTAAAGATATGGCATGTGTAGTGTTTATAAAGCTTGGGCAACCCTCACCTTACAAGCCGGTTTTAAAGAGTCGAGTTAAACCTACCGACACATTCTTAAGAAAAGGCAATGACAATGTGACATGTTTCTCAATTACTGACTAGGTAGGATCACCATCAAATACGAGATCCATTTTTTAGTATTTTGTTCTTTTTAGAGGAAATTTGATTTCATGGAGCAGTAAGAAGTAGAGCATAGTTATCTGATCATGTAGCTGCGTGCAAACTTACACTACTTAGGAAATCATCCGACAAAATTTGGAGATATTTGGGATACAAAACTTATCTATAACAAGCATGCTACACTTCACATTACATCGAACTCATCTTTCTATTAACGAACCATGTAGATATATATTGTTACTTTCCATGAGAGAAGGTGCATCAGGATAAGATACTAGGCTGAAATGTTCATCAAGTCCCTTTGGCTCTGGTTTTGACTACATTTCTAATAAGTTTTAGCTCACATGACATATATGTTTCACCTTGAGGGAGAGTTAGATAGCATCTTGAACACATGTTCACCATGTAAATCTATCACATTAAATCATTTCTATTTTTTACTTATCTAGCTACCTTGTAGCCCTCTTGCTTTATGCGAATATTATAAAACCCAAAGTTTGTTTGGTGCCTGTAATAGGGAAATAATCAATTAGACTGAATCCTTAGTAGCGCTGAAAAATACTATACATAACCTGCAATTACTGATAATACTAAATGTGTTTAAACTTTTCAACTAGGTGAAGAAAAATGTGAGAGATATACAAGCATTAGGTCTTCATATGATTTACATTTTTGGGGGCTGATTTGGCCAAGTAGTCAATCCGATTGCTTGGTCAAGTCAGTTCCCCTTTTTTTTTTGTTTAACTTTGTTAAAGTTGGTATAAATATGTGAGGGTAACCTCACCCTTTGAGTTAGCTTTTCGGGTTGAGATCAAAGCATATTTAACATGGTATCATAGCCGGGTTAAGGACTGCAATGTGGGCATTTGACTCATACCCCCGCTAGACATGAGGGTGGGTGTTAAAGTTGATATTTGTGTTGTTGGAGTTTGTTTAAAGTCCCACATTGCTTAGGTTCCCAGGCTTTCAAATGTATAAATATGTGAGGACAACCCCACCCTTTGAGCTAGCTTTTCGGGTTGAGATCCAAGCATATTTAACAAGCTTCACTAGAATTTGTACAAATTTTCAGATCTAGGGTGGATACATTAGCTGAAGCAATGACAATACTTAAGTTCAAAATGATTTGTGGAGAGATATTTAAAAGTATTACCGAGCTCAATGAGAATTTTTTTCTTATTCTTAAATTTGAGAAAATAATTGATGATTAATAAGTCACTGCAAAGAGAAACATTTTGAAATGCTTTTCATCTAATTCTTCTGTTTGCAACAGTGGTCGAAAAGCTTGATCAGATAATAAACTAAAATTTGTTCAAGACATTGCTTTGGGGGTATGATGCTAACCTTCGGTAGTCATGGCGATCCACCACTGAGAGAAGAGTGTTCAGTTCTAAATACCACTAGGTATAATGTTTACTAGTATCCATAAGGGAAGGTCCAATTCACCCTCCCCAACTTAGAGTCATGTGTGGTTTTGAAACTTCAAAATGGTGAAATAAAATCCCCTTCCTTTCCATGTGTGCGATTTAGTAATTTGAGGGGTCCACTTATGAAGGAAAGGCAACAATTTCTTTTTTCTAAGCAACCTGAACCAGATCTTATCATCTGGTATCTGAGCTCGATCAGGAATATGGAAATCAATAACTGGTGAGTTCAAGAATGAAATCAAGATTTTGGAGAATTTGGAGCGATCAGTCGTGAAAGGGACCCAACTCTACGATTGATTCAAAGCAAGATAAGAGGCACAAATAACTTAAAGTGGCAAACGACAGGAGTCGCACATGCGTGTGTTATTGGAAGGAAAATATGTGTTCTGGTGGATTGGAAATTAGGGAGGACTAGTATTGAGGAGAGTCTTGGATCTCTTGAATATCCGGGAATGTGTGTTTTGTGTTGTTCATTGAACAATAATTCATTTCTTCTAAATCATATTTGAATAAAAAAAACATAATAGAGTATTCTTATCCAATATAATTACTGGGAGTAAGGGCTATAGCTTGCTTCCAATATTCAGCAGCTTGATCAAACCAAGATTCCATAATTTTCATATCTCCATTTCAAGTGGGCTGTTCTCCACATTCAAAATAGGTGAGTAAATTCTTTTGACTATCAATTGGATGTCAGTGCTAGTCGTTGGTGGCTCGGAAAGTGCTTACCAGTACCAACAGAAAATATGACAGAAAGGCAGAGTAAAGTGTTGTAGAGTGCAGCTTCCAGAATGTCTGTGATAAGGGGTGGTGCCATGATAGGACTTTGGTGTTATGGAGTGCTTGAGCCCCACATCCAGTAGCATGGAATTCTCGGTCGTCAGTTGCACCTAGGTTCTATAAACAATCTAAAATAGTGGATTCAGATGGTGTTGGGGTAGAAGACATAATCACGAGTATGGTTAGGCCCCAAAAGTGACACTGTTACTTCAACGTTCCACTTTCTATCGGTAGTTCGATCGAAAATCCAAAAGGATGGACTCTGTTGAATATCTTAGAAACCCATCTGTGACGTTTCCGGGTCTAAATCTACGTGATCCCAAGTTTGAAGGGCCAACTGAACTATTTTTATTTATAATTTTCTTATCATGTGCAGTTTGAGAAACAACCAACCTCTTTTACTAACCCCATCACATCTCATCTGTATATTTTATTAAAAAAAAAAGTAACCAATTGTCTAAGAATGTTTATAAACCATTTGTCTTTGAAAATGTAGTCTAGAAAATAAGTGAAAAGTTGACAGCATGCATCTTCTACACGTCTGTTTGTTTGAAAAAAAACGTCATATACTTTCTCAGCCCAAGCCTAAAAGAGTTGATCAGTAAAAGTATTTGCTAATAATTCAACATTTTGTCCAGTTTCGGTAAAACTTAAGCGTTACTAGTTTTTTCAGTCATGTTGTATGTGGACTGAGGGAGAGTTTGAGCAAACTTAAATATTCATGTCTTTAGTAAGCACATATCATATAAGAATATATGTACAAATTGTTTTTTTAATTGAAGAGAAAATGAGGGTACACTCTACACAGTGATGCATAAGATGCTTCTATAAGCTATCTTGGGTAGCATGTGAAAATAAGCTGAAAATATGTTGTATACATATCATAATCTATTTCTTTAAGCTCTTTCAAATACTAACACAAATTATGTGATAATATAAGTCTAAATAAGTTATTCCGTATATCCTGAGTGTTGGGAAGAAAATTTGGATTGAAGATTGTTATGCTTGATTTGATAATTTAATTTTAATAGCACAAGATCATTTATAGGATAAAACCATGTATGTAGTTTCTATTTTACATTTGAAATCATTGGAATTCATTAGTATTGTATATACGACTTATAATTTCGTACAATTTTTTCTCCTAAAGTGTCGAATAGTTTAAAACAGAGGGAGTACTTGATTAAAAATCATGTATGAGTTGATTTTGTTTTACACTTGAAATCATTGGAATGTTAGTGTTACAGGTAGTACAAAAGTCTAGATGGTATTTTGAGAATCAATGCTCCAGTGCTCCAATTAGTGCTTTTCAAATAAGTTTTGTAGAACTTCACTTGCTGAGTGTACATACTCTTAAAACTTTTACTTTCAGTTGGAGAAGGAAGCTATTGTTAAAGGTTCTGCATTAGGACAAGCTCTCGACTTAGACATCCCCCCTCCCCGGCCCAAAAGAAAACCAAGCAATCCTTATCCTCGCAAGACCAATGCTGGCACCCCAACATCACATAGTGGAGCAAAGTATGGAAAACCACTTATTGCAGTTGCAACTTCACATGGTAAACAAGCAATGGATTTTGAGAGAGAATTGCTTCCCGAGGTTAATATTATTATTTTGTATTTCACTTGTCATAAAAAATTTCTGTGTTTTTTCTTTCAATGAAGTCATTCTACTTGTTCCTTATTTTCTTAGAAGCATAAAGATGAGGAAAGGCCAACAACTGTAAAAGAAAATAATGAACACTGCTCAAAAGTATTTACAATCCTCAAGGAAGCACCCGGTTCATCTGTATCTTCAGCAATCAAGAGTTCAATCTCAATGTCAGTCCCACAAACAAATTGCTGCGTCTTAAGGGAGTTTACACCTTCAGTGAAAAATGTAATGACTCAAAATGAAACAAATGAATCTTTTCCTACTACAGAGATTGAAAATCAGATGTTGGAGTCAGATGATGGAAAACACACACAAAAGACTGATGGCCCTTGTAAAACCTCTAAATTGGAGAGTTCTTCACATAAATCGGTTCAAGCTGAGAAAACAGATGATCTTACTTCTGCATTAACAGATGAGATGCAATGTAATCAGAATTACCCAAGACATATCACTGTGCATGTTGTTGATGGGAACCTTGGAACTAGTACTCAAACTCCATCACAAGACATATTGATTCACGACTCCACATTTCAGCCAAAAGAAGGAATTAATGGGAAACCTAATCTTTTCACAACTTCAGCCGCATCAAACACAAGTTATAGTCAAAATAACATGACACGGTCATCTATTCATCATTCATTTCCTCCTTGTCCTCCCTTTTCACAACTTAATCATGATGATTACCAATCCTTTCTCAACATGTCTTCTACATTTTCAAGTCTGATTGTCTCTACCTTGCTGCAACACCCTGCAGCCCATGCTGCAGCAAGTTTTGCTGCTACATTTTGGCCCTATGCAAATGTAGATTCTTCCGCTGATTCTCCAGCTTGTTCTCAAGGAGGTTTTCCATCTAGACAAATTGGTTCACCTCCTAGTGTAGCAGCTATCGCTGCTGCTACGGTAGCTGCTGCAACTGCATGGTGGACAGCTCATGGACTGCTTCCTTTGTGCGCTCCACTCCCTACAGCTTTTGCCTGTCCTCCTGCATCAACAACTGTTGTTCCATCAATGAATATCAGCGAAGTTCCACCTAAGCCAGAACAAGGAGATATTACACTACAAAATTCTCTTCTGCAAGATCATAAACTAGATCCAGAAGACTCTGAAGCTTTGCAAGCTCAGCATTCAGCTTCTAAGTCACCAGCTGTTTCTTCATCTGAATCCGAGGAGAGTGGAGATGCTAAGTTAAATAATTCACCAAAGGCCACTATTAATCTTGATATAAACCAACCGATTTCTGAGAACCTTAATTCGAACCAAACGGAGGGCAGGAAACTGGTAGACCGGTCTTCTTGTGGTTCCAACACAACCTCTGGCAGTGAAGAGACTGATGCGCTAGAGAAGGATGGGAAAGAAAAAGAAGACCCCAAAACACCTGATGCAGACCATTTAGCTATTGATCCTAGTAGTCGTCGATATAGAAGCATTAGCAACATTCTTGATTCTTGGAAGGAGGTGTCTGAAGAGGTATCACAGTATATCTTACAATAAAATGTAATTAATGTATTGTATGTATGTATCGCTTCTGTCCTTATTCCAGTGTTATTTACAGGGACGGCTTGCCTTTCGGGCTCTATTCTCCAGAGAGGTGTTGCCCCAAAGCTTTTCACCTCCTCCTGATATGATAAATAAGGATCATCAGATGGACAACATGAAGGATAATGAGCAAAACACACACCATACAGATCACCTCGATAGCAAAAATTGCAGTTCTAATTGTGACCGGTTGCAGCAAAACCTACCATTTGTACAAAATAACAGTGAGGAGGAAGGACTGCTAACCTTAGGTCTTGGACAAGGTAAACTTAAGACTCGTCGAACAGGGTTTAAACCGTACAAAAGATGTTTAGTAGAAGCCAAAGAAAACAGGATCGGAACGTCCTGTAATCAAGTTGAAGAGACTGGTCCCAAGAGGATACGCCTGGAAGGAGGGAGTTCTACTTGATGCTTGATATAATGCATACACAATCACAGAAACTCCGAGTTTTGCGCATTATTTCTAACTCCCCTTGCTCAGTTTCTGTATTGGTTATTTTCTAATTCTGCAGCTCACAAAACTTGTCGTGTAGGTGTGTGTACCATATTAAATTACTACCTACGTTGTTTTACTTTCTGGGACTGATGTTGCTGCAGTTAAAAATTCCGCTAAAATAGCATTAGAGAAGAAACATTTAGTACTGTTTGAGCATTGGAAATTTAAGTAATTTATGATAATCCTTCATTCTATCACTTTCTGCGTTTTACTTATAGTTGTCTGACATTTATAAACTATCCTTTTTTCCATTGCAAACACTACCCTGGTTGAACAAAAAAAATCATACCCACCTCTATAATTTCACACAAATCTAACCCTTGATATAAATTCAAAAATATCCCTAGAATTCGGAGATCTATTTCGGAACGCACTCATTTCTCACAAAATTGAACACAAATGAGTGAGTTATCCCTATTATACTTAATTTTAGTCCAGAGTCGCTTCTTCATATATTTCGGAGATGCATTTACGAAAATGACACTGATATTTTAAAATAGAAACAAAGATAGTATGAACAAGATCTAGAAATCACAATAACTTGAAATTAAATTATAACACTCAACATTACATATATAGTCGTTAATAAAAATTTAATATTACATATCGTTATAAACGGGTAGTTGAAGATGTTGCAAGATATTTATAATATCTTTGACAGATCATACAATCTTTACATCCACTTCAATCGGACCTTTTGATGCATAACAACGAAAGTATTTCACATAACCTTATTTTTATCCGTCTTCAGTTTAAAGTTGGTGAAATGTATCTTTCCTACACTGTCAAACGAGAATGAACGAAACTCGAGCTTGGCAACTCTTTGAATTTTTGGATATGGCAGAAGAGTATTCAATTCTTCTACAGTGCACGAAACGAGAATGCTAGTTGATTCAACTACAGTGCACGAGTATCTTAGCATGCTCGACAGATATTATGGCTATGGCCAAATTTTTATAGCAGATGAAGATATACCTAAAACGGTATTTAGATGTTTCGGGGTATAGGGAACATGCAAATGGGTAGTGATGCCTTTTGGTCTAAAGAATTCTGGAGCCACATATCACAGGGAAATAAGCGCTATATTTCACGATTTCATAGAACATTTTATGCAGATATATATTGACGATATTGTGATAAAGCCTTCATTTGAGAATGGTCTTTTAGACCACCTTCGACGATATTTTGAAAGATTAAGAAAATATGGATTGAAAATCAATCCACTAAAATATGCTTTATGTGTACGTGTAGGAGATTTTTTAGGCTTCGTAGTACACAAAAAAGGCATTGAGATCAACTAAAGAAAAACAAAGGCAATTCTTGATCTCAAGTCTCCCTCAACAAAAAGGCAACTGCAATCTTTGTTGGGGAAAATCAACTTCTTGAGGAGATTTATTTCAAATATAAGTTGCAAGACAAAAGTTTTTTCGCCATTATTAGAGATAAAAAAGGAAAGCAAATTCCACTGCGGAAAGGAACAACAAGGGGCTTTCAACATATCAAAGAATATTTAACAAAGCCTCTCGTCTTGTTGCCACTTAGTAGGTATAAGAACATGAGACCGTATATAGTTGCATCTAATTTTACAATAGGGAGTATGTTAGCCCAAGAGGATGATAATGACATCGAAAGACCCATATATTATTTAAGTCGAGTATTAATAGATGTAGAAACTAGGTATAGCATGATAGAGAAATTGTTGGAGAGCTTTGAGGTATTGAGCATCACACACGTGCCTAGGGTAGAAAATTAAATGGCTAATGAATTAGCACAACTCGCCTCTAGGTACAAAGTGTCAATGGACAAGTTGAAAAGCTTTGCCAAATTAAAAGAAAAGATAGTTTTGACCAAAGTACCAGCCCCAACATTGTCAATTCCAAAAACTGGGGGGTAGTCGATGTGGAAAATTTCAAAAAATTTTACCATTAACAATTTGTCAGATACAGACTAGCAGAAGCCAATTGTAGAGTATTTGGAAAACCCAGGTGGTAAAGTCGATAGGAAAATAAAGTACATGGCTTTGAGCTATGTATGCATGGGCAATGAATTGTTCAAAAAGTACACTTAATGGGTTTTGCTCAAATGCTTAGGGGACACAAAAGCGTATTTAGAAATGGTCGAAGTTCACAGTGAAGCTTGTGGTGCTCACCAAGCCCATCATTAAATGAAGTGGTTGTTATTTCGAAAGGGTATCTATTGGTCGAGTATGTCAAAAGACTGCATAGAATTCACCAAGACGTGTCAAGAATTTCAAAAGCATGTGGGTATTCAATGCTTACCTGCAAGTGAATTGCACACCATTGTTAAGACATGGCCGTTTCGAGGATGAGCGTTAGATATCATATGAGAGATTTGACCAGCCTCATCAAAACAACAAAAGTTTATCCTGGTAGGGATAAACGATTTCACCAAATGGATAGAAGCAATACTATTGGTTAATGTTGATCAGGAAGTAGTGATTGATTTTAATTAGAAGCGTATCATTTATAGATATGGTATTCCTAAGACAATCAGTATAGGTCAAGGTTCAGTTTTTATTGGTCGCAAAATACAAGAATTTGCGTCTGAAACGGACTTTAAGTTGGTGACGTCCACGCCTTATTACTCTAAGGACAACGGACAAGTTGAAACTGCTAACAAAGTAGTAATAGGGTTAATTAAGAAACATGTCTCCAAGAAACCTAAGAACTGACATAAAACGTTGGACCAATTTTTGCGGGCTTGTTGAACGTTTCCCAATGAGGCAACCAGGTCGACTCATTTTCGGTTAACATTTGGACATGACGTGGTTCTGCCTATCGAGATACACTTGTAATCAGAGCGAGTACATCGCCAACACGAACTTTCGACAGATCAGTGTTGGAGTATGATGCCAGACAAAATAGTAGATATGGACAAAGAAAGTTTGGTTGCTTTGGATAGGTTGATTCGACAAAAAGAGCGAGTTGCAATAGCTTACAATAAAAAGGCCAAAGTAAAGACGTTCATAGTAGGTGATATGTGTGGAAAGTTATTCTCTCTATAGATCAAAAAGGCATAACTTTGGGGAAATGGTCACCATAAAACGACCTTATGAGTGCTGCTTGAAAATGAGAAATATTTGAAAAAATATAGGCATATGCTTCAATAAATTCAAATTATTACAAAATAAAGCATATCGAAATATAATTGGCCAACATGGATAATTCAAAGATGGCAATATATATGAAAAAGATCCTAAAGGATTAGATATGCAAAAACATGTCTCACCTGAGATACTAACAATGATAAAATGATAAGGGGAAACAAATTTTGTCATAAATAACTTTCTAGTCGAGGCGAGTTTTTTTAGTGGCCAAGTGATCAATCTTGTCCCTGAGTCAAAGGGCTTTCTCACCATGGATTATTCCTTCCTGAGTAGTTTGTTGAATCTCTTCGAAAGAGAGGCCGCTAGGTAAATCCAATAAATCCTTTGACGTTCAATATAAGCAATCTTCTGATTGGGCGCTTCAATATGGGTTTGGTATCCCAGGATATCTTGGTCAAAAGTAGAATGTTGATCGAGGTAGGCGCGTCTTTTAACTTCAAGATCATTAGCTCTCCGACCTCAATGTCCACTAGACTTCCATGTAGTTTATTTTGGTTTTAAGTTGGAGATCAGTGTATCGATGAAAGGTGAGATCTTTTGCAAGTTGATTAAATAAGGCTTCAAAGTCGATAAAATACTAAGCCAAGGAATCAGGAATAGGATGTTGAGAGTTGGCATCAAGAAGTTTATAAATTCCAGCTGCCATAAAAGCTTTCTCTTCGACGATTTCTAGGAACTCGTGTTCAAACAAGTAAGACATGGGAAGAAAAATACCTCTAGAGTCGGTGGTGCAGTGTTGCACCCCTACGAGACCGAGTCAACAAATAAGTCGGTTGTTGATTTCTCCACAGTGATATTGGGAACATGTTGGGGCCTTTCGACTGGTGGATGACGCTCTGGACCGTGAGGAATTGGTGGTATAGTAGGTTGTTGGTTGTCCAAATAATTGAAAGCCTCGATGAGCCTTTGTAGGAAGTCGGGAATGGAAAAGTACCTCTCTTGATATTGAAGCCACCATTGGTCGAACATTTCTAGAGTGAAAAGGGAGTGCTCAAACTCAAAAACTAGAAGTTCAAAGGTCTAAGTAGCCTAGTGAAATTTAAGATAAGCTTTATAGTCTTTAGCAGTAAGTTGTCAACCAACCCAAACGATCTCAGCATTACAGTGTAATATAGAGGAAGACATCATCTGACTAAGGCCCAATTTTCGAGAGACCAAGTTTGGTTGATAACCCATGAAACCACACCCTGTCGAGCTAGCACTAACTCGGCAGGAAAGCATAATATGAGTTAAGAAGGCTCTCCAAATTGCGTTAATTCGAACAGCATTAAGAGAGGCATTGGGAAAGGGATCACGAAACTAGTCATGACCAAAACGTCGCTCCACAAAGGGGGCCATGGTAGAGATAAAAGTGGTGGTCTCTACAAACATGTTGATACATTTCATGAAAATGAAACGGTCAAGTTTATGAGGTTGAGTAATTAAGGACAACCTCAAACCTTCAATGGGTCGAACCTTGTTCAAGCGAAGAATTGTTCAATGGGTCGGACCCCAATGTGATGAGATTGTGATGAAAATGATGATTACTTGATCACCGTGAATTAGTGGCTTGAATCTCTGAGGAACAAATGCCTTTCAAGAAATTCTTCCAGCTCTTCGTATAAACATGAAAGACTTTATTTTTGGCACGTCGAAGAGAAACGAGTCCTTAACTTTTCCCCCTTTGAGACATGGTTAACCTACAGAGATGGAAGAATATATTACAAGAATTCGAACCCATGTCTCTCTAATACTCATAATAATACTAGAAAACTCTAACGAAACTCCATGCACGCGGATGAAGCTGCGAGGAAGGGGTGCGAAGATGATCCTATACTTATTTTTCAAAGGAAGTCAGCGGAAGCCGGACACCTAACTTTTGGAACATGCAATCATAAAGGGGAATAAAATACCATTGGAACCGGTTGCACACCCAATTGTCACTCATGATTACTATGATTTTCCAATTAGAGGGAGACCCTACCTCAAACGAGGCCGCCACCACCTTAGCTTCTTAAGTATATGTAGAGAGTGTGCCCAGATAGTTGGGTCTACCCAAGGGTAATCTTCCACGAATGATCAAAGTCTTTGTCTGCATTACAAAATAAATCAGATAGATTAGTAACAATAACTCTTTGGTGAAAAGGGTTCACGCTAAGAGATTGAATGGAGCAACCCACTTCATGCAGACGATGAAGACTCTCCAATGGTGAGCTCAGAAACACCGTTCACAAGCACATTCCTCAAATCAACCATGAGTATGTGCAGAACGAAGACAATGACATACCTATAAAGAGAAAATGGAGGGGAGCAATAGAAGGTCCAAAGGATGGAGCAAGAGAGTTGATAACCAAAACCAGAGAGAAGATATAAACGGATGACAACAGAAAGGTGAAAAGAAACTTTGGGGGAAAACCTCCCTTTTTTAAAGAAGTCAGTAAAAAATCAACGATCTAAATCAAAGATAAGGGAAATATCTAAGGGAAGCAAGTCGATTGTCCCACAAAGCAGAGCGAAGTGCCGAAAGCACTCGAGTACCCTAAGTAGGGGAATTATTTTCTGACCTACACACTTAGGATTAAGTGTTAAGAGCAAAGAGAGAAACATTTCAGTAATAAGAGATCATTCAACGTGTCTGTCCCCAACTACTTTTTTAATTGACTCCAACTTCGAATCAAATGACATCTCGGGATGCTTACCACGACCACTGAAGACTTACTTGACACGCTAAACGTTCGACAAGCTTTGGAGGCAACTATTTGGGTAGACTAAAGATCCAAATTGCTAGGCTCAAACTTATGCCAACCAACTCTATAAAACCCAAGGTATAAAAGTCACCTCACACGAAACACAAGGTACACTTTTCTATCTCCACTTTTCACTACAGTCATCTTAAATCTCGAATGAACTTGAACATTAAAATGCTAACCTTATAAATCCACCTTCACACTACCGTATCAAAGATCATCACCACCACTTGTTTAGAATTCCACGTCAATCAATTACATCCAATTATAATTCCAAAACAAAACAAGTTTATATTTACATTTAATGTTTTTGCATTGAGAAAAAAATTATCCTAATAAAAGCAAAGAAAAAAAACTAGACTTAGTATTGTATATTTAATTGGTATAGTTATAGTAAATATTAAAATGACATTTAGAGAATTTGAACAAGAAATATATTTTGAAGAGCATTAATTAATGTTTTAGTGTCCAATATTGAAGAGATATTTTACGAATGATAGTTGAATTGAATTCTTTTGTTTTGCGCTGTTACTAGTTCTTACTTACTACTCAGAAGAAGAAGTGGTGTTGAGGGGGGTGCACGCACGCACGCACGCGCTACTGATTCGAAGAAGAAGAAGTGTGTTGAGGGGGGTGCACGCACGCACGCACGCGCTGGTGATTCGAAGAATAGGCGTTGATTCACCGCGGACGCGTACTTGACCGAATATTGTCTCCTCTCTCAACTAACTCAACTCTTTTCTTGTTGTGATTATCATAAACACTAATATGGAGGATGCAATTAGGGTTTCTTCCCCTTCTTACTGGTTAGACGCTTGCGAAGATATCCCTTGTGATGATTTCATTGATTTCGATCTCTCTCACCCCAACCAACCACAATCCAATCATCAAGATTTTTTTGGCGGTATCGATGGAATCTTTGACAGTATCAAGAACGGTGCTGGCCTCCCTCTTCCCGTCACTCCGCCACCACCGCCACTTCTCACTCCCGATGCTTCTGCTGCTGTTGCTGTTGTTGAGTTTGTTGATCAAGATGAACAAAGGTTCAGCAAAAGAGCTCGTGTTAATGGATACATCAATGAGAGGAGAGTTAACCATCAAACCAATCATCAGGAGAAATATGACAGGTGTTTTAGTGGTAGGAAGAGGCCGAGGACTCAAGATTTCAAGAAAAGGGATAATTCTGTTTGTGTTAGGAGAGATGTTAAGGGTTATTGGGAGAGGGATAAGTCTTCTGCTTCTAATGATTTGGTGTTTCGCTCCGGGACTTGGGAGCCTGATCGGGTTCCACAAGATAAAATGATTGTTGATGTTAAACAGGAAACTATTACTGAGCAGGTTGTTAAGGAGAAGGTTCCTGAGGAGAAAGCTAGACAGTATCAGTTGGATGTTCTTGAGCAAGCCAAAAGTAGAAATACCATAGCTTTTCTAGAAACTGGAGCTGGGAAAACACTCATTGCTGTTCTTCTCATTAAATCTATACACGAGACTTTAAATCAGCAGAATAAGAAAATGCTTGCTGTGTTTTTGGTTCCTAAAGTTCCACTTGTTTACCAGGTAATTAGTGTGTGTGTGTGTGTATGCTGTATATTCATGCTGTTCTAGTTCCATGTCTAATTACAACAAGCTGAAATTGTTCTTGCTCTTTGTTTATTTACAGCAAGCTGAAGTAATCCGGGAGCGCACTGGATATCAAGTGGGCCACTATTGTGGAGAAATGGGGCAGGATTTCTGGGATGCTCGAAGGTGGCAGCGGGAATTTGACACTAAGCATGTGTGTTTTCAACTTTCTATTTAAGATCACTTTGTTTTCTCTCTTTTATTAACTTCTTTGATTTGGCACGGCCTTTTGTATAGTTTTTCTCGGGTTGAATATATGCTTTCTCTATACTCTCCTATGCCACCACTTGGGGTTAGGCCTTTGGGCATCTCCAGGTTATAATTTATCCTAAAAACTAGAAATGTATACTTATTGGCTTGTTTGTAACCCTCTTATAGTTGATTTCTATTTTTTTCACTTAAAATACTGTACTTGTGAAGATGCGAGTTAAACAAATCCAAACGTTAAAGACACGACTCTGTACGAGTTTAAAGATTTTTTTAATTGATTTTCCCGACCTTGTAGCTATTCTTCTTCGGCTAGCTGTGTTTTTGACTTTTTGTACTGCAATTACTCAATTGGTTATTTGTGCTGTAGGTTTTAGTTATGACTGCTCAAATACTTTTGAACATTTTGAGACATAGCATAATAAAAATGGAAGGAATCAATCTCCTGATTCTGGATGAATGCCATCATGCTGTAAAGAAACACCCATATTCCCTGGTGATGTCCGAGTTCTACCATACAACACCTAGAGAAAAGAGGCCATCTGTATTCGGAATGACTGCTTCTCCTGTTAACCTTAAGGGTAATTATGAAGACACTCAATTGAACTAGGGATCCTTTCACTGTTACTATTTTTTTCTCTTCATGCCACAATTTGCTTGGGGATTGAGCCCTAGTTCAACAACTTTCTACTCTTGTAGTATACGTGATCAACATTTTTTGTGTTTATGGTATATTCAGGTGTCTCCAGCCAAGTAGACTGTGCAATAAAAATTCGTAATCTTGAAAGTAAGCTAGATTCAATAGTTTGTACCATTAAAGATCGCAAAGAGCTGGAGAAACATGTGCCTATGCCTTCTGAAATTGTGGTGGAGTATGATAAAGCGGCCAGTCTGTGTTATTTACATGAGCAAATAAAGCAGATGGAGGCTGAAGTTGAGGAAGCTGCAAAATCTAGTTCAAGAAGAAGCAAATGGCAGTTTATGGGAGCTAGAGATGCTGGAGCTAAGGAAGAGCTGCGCCAAGTATATGGTGTTTCTGAAAGAACAGAAAGTGATGGAGCTGCAAACCTAATTCAGAAGTTGAGAGCTATTAATTATGCACTTGGTGAACTGGGACAGTGGTGTTCATATAAGGTACATACTATTTCATGGAGAGTGAGGAATATGAATTTTATAGCTATATATATATATATATATATATATAATTTCTCTTTTGTTTTCAGGTTGCACAATCTTTTCTTGCAGCTCTGCAAAATGATGAAAGGGCAAACTACCAACTTGATGTCAAGTTTCAGGAATCTTATTTGAGTAAAGTTGTGTCTCTTCTGAAATGTCAACTGTCAGAGGGTGCTGTTTCCGACAAAAATGGAGTAGATAACTCAGGTATTGGTGCAACTCACAATGGGTCTGATGAACACGAAGAGATTGAAGAAGGAGAGCTTCCAGACAGTCACGGTGAGCCTGGTTCTTCAAATGTTGTAATGTCTAAAATTACACGTGTTGAGTGGTTCATATCTTGTAGTTTATCCCGATAAGTTACTACTTACTAGTATAGTATGCATAAAAAATGGGACTCAGAAATTTAGACAATATTTTACATGTGTCTTAGAATTTGGGTTAGTACTAACTCATCCCTACAAAACCGACTTTTAAGGTGGTGACCTCCCCCATTATAAACACTTTGTTGGGCCATATTTTATCCAATGTGGAGCTTTTAACACCACCACCCCCTTCACGCCCAGAATTGGACATCTGGAGCATGACTCGAGTGGCCCAATAGCGGAAACATGATAGAATATGGCCCAGTTTGAGTTTAATTCAACCCTTACAATACCGATTTGTAATGTTATGGGGGCCTCTCATTATAAACTCTTTTCAGGTCTTCACTCTTTTCTATATGGGACTTGTGTTTTTTTCCCAATACTATTGGACTTGATGCACAAATATAAATGGTGGGTGTCCTAGATTGATAGACTTTGATACTAAAAATTTAGGTTGGTCCAAACTCATCCTTATAAAATCTGCTTTTAAGGTAAACGCTGTCCCCAATTATAAACACACTGTCATTGCTATATCTCATCCATTGTGAGACTCTACACAATGTGTAAAGTATCCATATTTTGTGTGCATTTGTGCATGAACATTAAAAGTTGGACACTTGGTGGTACCAATCTTTGAATTACTTCACATGTTTAGTAAAATTCTGCCTGTTGTCACTCACCATGTTTTTATCCTTGATGTCTCTATTTTACACTTCCATATGTAAAGCTATTTAAATTAAATACACCTATGGTTAAGATGGAATGTAGTTTGGTCCTCTAATTAATCCGGTGCACTTTTGTATAGTTGTCTCTGGTGGGGAGCATGTGGATGTCATAATAGGTGCTGCTGTGGCCGATGGCAAGGTGACCCCTAAGGTGCAGGCTTTAATCAAAATACTCCTCAAGTATCAGAACACAGACGACTTTCGTGCAATCATCTTTGTTGAGCGTGTTGTGTCTGCGTTAGTTCTACCAAAGGTTATATATGTAAATTACATGCATAGTTTGTTTTGGTTGCCTCCATTGTATAATCAAGATCCTATTGGCCCATTGTCTAATAATTTTGCAGGTTTTTGCTGAGCTTCCATCTCTTAGTTTTGTGAAGTGTGCAAGCTTGATTGGTCACAACAATAGTCAGGAAATGCGGACCCACCAAATGCACGATACAATTGCTAAGTTCCGTGATGGGCGGGTAAGATTTATATCTTGCTAACTTGACTGCACAATCAGATGCACTTGGGGGAGAAATAATCCCTTGTGTTTTCCCGATCTCATTTTACTCATATGTAGGTCACATTGTTAGTTGCCACTAGTGTTGCTGAAGAAGGACTTGATATCCGACAATGTAATGTTGTTATTCGCTTTGATCTCGCAAAGACCGTTCTGGCATACATTCAGTCTAGGGGACGTGCTAGAAAGCCTGGGTCTGATTACATCCTAATGGTTGAGAGGTAATTGTTATGGCTTTGTTATCTGTTGGTGTGTGTTCAAGTATTGTTTCTAGAGCTTTTGTAAGCCAAAAATATTAAAACCTCTCTGCGACAGAATTGATTATGTTTGGCCGCTGGGTTTTATCCTTCCTTGGAGGACCTGTTTTCTTACTTACAGTTTTGCTTAAAATCAAGTCAAATGATCTGCAATCATAGCATTGGTTCTGACATGGTGAAAGGTGTAGATAACCCATTCACTTGTGTAACTAGAAATGGCTTTATTATTTTATGGGTGTTTTTAAACTATTGTTATCATTATGATTTTCCTCGAACAATTGATTTTCTGTTCTGTTTTTTATTTGGTTGAGGTTCTTTGGTAAGGGGGAGGTCCAGTAATTAGTTTGGGTTGGAAGGTAAACTGAAGCTGTAGCTTAGTTGTTTCTCAGAATGTGGACATGGGATCATGTAGTCTAAACTATGGGCCACTTTAGGCAAGAATCACATTTGATTGTGTCCGAATGATTTATTTGCAAAATATGTTATGAGTTTTCAATCAATGATTGCTTATGCTATCGAAGGTTACTGCTTTTCCTTTTCCAGCAGTCATGCATTAACTGACGCTGAGATTTTTTATGGATATTGCATTGATATACATTGGTTTTCTTCTTTTATATTTTATACCTGGTGTTTTATATGACAGTAGTGGGTGAATAACTTAAAACTATTTCAACCCCCTGGATTGATTTGTACTGTAAATAGGGGAAATTTGTCACATGAAGCATTCCTAAGGAATGCCAGGAACAGTGAGGAGACTTTGCGAAGAGAAGCAATAGAGAGAACAGACCTTAGTCATCTGAAAGACACTTCAAGGTTGATTTCTGTAGATACCCATCCAGAAACAATTTACCAGGTGAAATCCACTGGTGCAGTAGTTAGCTTAAATTCTGCTGTAGGTCTTGTCCACTTCTACTGCTCTCAGCTACCTAGTGACAGGTGCTACTTTCTGTTTGAGATTGGTGATTTGCTTTACTAGCTTTTGTATTTTGAGCTTCAAATTATGATTTGAATGTCTTCTATTCATTATCCAGATATTCAATTCTTCGTCCCGAGTTTATTATGGAGAAGCATGAAAACTCCGGAGGCCCCACTGAATATTCTTGCAGGCTTCAACTGCCATGTAATGCACCATTTGAAAATCTGGAGGGTCCTATCTGCAGTTCAATGCGCTTGGCACAACAGGCATGTTATCATTTATTATGAACCGCCTAGATTTTGCTCATCTTATAAACAAGCGCTGGTTATTGATTTGGTGTTTTGCAGGCTGTTTGTCTAGCTGCTTGCAAAAAATTGCATGAGATGGGAGCATTTACTGACATGTTATTGCCTGATAAAGGAAGTGGGGGAGAAAAAGAAAAGGCAGAGCAAAATGATGAAGGGGATGCACTTCCAGGGACTGCTAGACATAGGGAGTTCTATCCTGAAGGTGTGGCCGATATACTGAAGGTTGGTTCATTCTGCAAATTATATGTTCTAAGTTTTTATTTTTGTGATGTGGGATTTTTGGTATATTGTTGACCCGAACAGACAAGAACAGCAATGCCTTTTCTTACTACTAGATGAGTTTGGTTAGATGATTCAAATGACGACATAATGATATTTACTGTGTTATTTAGAAAATTATATCTAATGTCAGATCAGTTAAATCCAATTCCTTTTAATGACCAGTACACATTGTCAATTGTTACTTGTATATAAAGCTTGTGTTATAATATCTGCAATCAAATGCTGTGAGCTTTAAGAATCATCAACAAAACTCCTAGAATTTGGGTTTGGCATAACTTAATCCCACAAAACCGACTTATAAGTTGAGGGATGCCCACCACTGATAACCATTATTCAGGCCATATTAATATCCACTCTTAGGAATAAAGAAGATAAATAGTGAATAATTGCAATCTTGATTCTAGAATTCTAGATATTTTCCCCATATAGGAAATGAAAAGAACAAGGATGCTTCTACAAATGAGAACGCATCTACTATGTATCTGTGCCATAAAAAGTGTGCTTTTATTGGACTTCAGTTACAAGGGGGGTTTTGTTCCTAGCTTCATGTTCTCGCCAATACTGCTCTTATCTTGAGTTTATTGCCTTGCCCAAAAATATCCACTGTTGCTCATTGCTATCTGGATTTTTAGGGAGAATGGATCTTATCTGGAAAAGATGCTTGCAAGGACTCCAAATTGCTTCATCTTTATTTGTATACCATAAAGTGCGAGAATGTAGGCCAGTCAAAGGATCCGTTCTTGACTCAGGTTTCAGATTTTGCAGTACTTTTTGGCACTGAGCTGGATGCAGAGGTAGTAGTTTCTATCTGTGCTACTACTTTTAGATCATTTATGAGTATTGTAACTCATTTTCTCCTCTCTGACTGCATTTATTTGTGTAGGTGTTATCGATGTCCATGGATCTATTTATTGCTCGAACCGTGACTACCAAGGCATCTCTTGTCTTTAGGGAGTCAATAGATATCACTGAGAATCAGGTTGATAGATTAATAATTGTCCACTCTTTTCAAATGTTCATAACTTTTAAATATTTTAATTTCTAAAAACTGGAAGAAAACTATTTTTTTATGGCACGCAGCTGGCATCCCTGAAAAGCTTTCATGTAAGATTAATGAGCATTGTCTTGGATGTGGATGTTGAACCATCTACCACTCCTTGGGATCCTGCAAAAGCATATTTGTTTGTCCCAATGGTCGGCGATAAGTCTTTAGATCCTATGAACCAAATTGACTGGCATCTGGTTGAGACAATAATTGGAGCTGATGCGTGGAAAAATCCCCTCCAGAAGGCTCGACCAGATGTTTACCTTGGCACTAATGAGAGAACTTTAGGTGGCGATAGAAGGGAATACGGATTTGGGAAGTTGCGTCATGGCTTGGCTTTTGGGCAAAAATCACATCCAACCTACGGAATCAGAGGAGCTGTGGCCCAGTTTGATGTAGTGAAAGCTTCAGGATTGGTTCCTAACAGAGATTCCGTGCAAACAGAAAAGCATATCAACATGACTGGCAAAGGAAAATTGATGATGGCAGATACCTGTACCAGTGCAGATGATCTGGTAGGGAGAATTGTAACTGCTGCTCATTCAGGGAAGAGGTTTTATGTTGATTCAATACGCTATGAAATGTCAGCAGAGAATTCTTTCCCTAGGAAAGAAGGTTATCTTGGTCCTCTGGAATACAGTTCATATGCTGATTACTACAAGCAAAAGTATGATGTAGAATTCTCTTATACATTATATTAGTCTTCTAGTATTTCCGCTTTTGTTTTGATTTTCTCTTTGTCATCCAGCCAAGCCTCCCTACTCCATTTTTTCTTACTCTTTTGTTTGTGTCTTGAAATATGTTACTGACAATATGTTAGCCACATTGCACCTATAATGTTGTGCAGGAAGACCAGGAAGCTAATCTTAATCTGTAAAGGAGGCATCTGTTGTCACCTCCAATCGGAATGGATTTATCAATAATGTCCCATGGAGAGTGACAATAGCATGATGTTGATCCTTCCAGATTACAGAAGCTTTTTGTCTCTTCCTGCATAACTCAGGGTGCATATGGCTGCTGGTTTTCTATTAGATATGGTGTTGATTTGGTTTACAAGCAGCAACCTCTTATAAGAGGGCGTGGTGTATCATACTGCAAGAATCTTTTGTCCCCTCGATTTGAACACAGTGAAGGTGCTCTCTCTTAATTCCTATTCTACAATTATTAAGTTTTTCCACAAATTTGTATGTTTATTTAACGGGGAATGTTGCACTATTGTAGCACACGAAGGTGAATCTGAAGAGACTCATGACAAAACTTACTATGTTTTCCTTCCTCCCGAGCTATGCTTGGTACACCCACTGCCTGGATCACTCGTTCGTGGTGCTCAGAGGCTGCCTTCAATAATGAGGAGGGTTGAAAGCATGCTGCTTGCAGTTCAGCTTAAGAATATGATAAATTATCCTGTTCAGGCTTCAAAGGTATCTTCTCAGCTCAAGGTAGTTAGTTAGCTTTTACTTCTAGTTTCTGCAGTTAACCCATGCATTCTACATTAACAGATCTTGAGGCCTTGACCGCTGCCTCTTGCCAGGAGACATTTTGCTATGAAAGGGCAGAGCTTCTAGGAGATGCTTATCTGAAATGGGTTGTTAGTCGCTTTTCCTAAAATATCCACAGAAACATGAAGGCCAGCTTACTAGGATGAGACAACAAATGGTCAGTAACATGGTATTATATCAGTATGCATTAAGTAAAGGTCTTCAATCATATATCCTAGCAGATCGCTTTGCCCCATCTAGATGGGCAGCTCCTGGGGTGCTGCCTGTATTTGATGAGGATACAAAGGATGATGAGTCATCTTTATTTGACCAAGAGAAGTCCATTTGTAAGATTGAGATGATGGATATCACTGATGGGTTTGAGGATGAAATGGAAGATGGTGAGCTTGAGAGTGATTCAAGTTCTTACCGAGTTCTGTCCAGCAAGACACTTGCAGATGTTGTGGAAGCACTGATTGGAGTATATTATGTCGAAGGTGGTAAGAATGCTGCTAACCATCTTATGAAATGGATTGGTATTCACATAGAGATCGATCCCGATGAGATGGAGTGTACAACAAAGCTATCCTGTGTTCCAGACAGCATACTCAGGAGTGTTGATTTCGGTGCTTTAGAAGGGGCTCTAAATCTTAAGTTTAAAGACAAGGGGCTGCTGATAGAAGCCATAACTCATGCCTCAAGACCATCCTCAGGAGTATCCTGTTATCAGCGGTTGGAGTTTGTTGGTGATGCTGTGCTGGACCATCTTATAACCAGGCACTTATTTTTCTCGTACACAGACCTGCCACCAGGACGTCTGACTGACCTTCGTGCTGCTGCTGTAAACAATGAAAATTTTGCACGTGTTACAGTTAAACACAATCTTCACCTGCATTTGCGACATGGGTCTAGTGCCCTAGAAAAACAGGTTTTATTTCTCCCCAGTGATTTCATTTATTAGTTAGTACTTGGAGATTGATCATGTACCTACATTTCTTAGTATCTTGAGCAAGTTGTTTATGATCTGTTGGGGTCTGTGGTCTACCTGACATTGCACTTTTGATTGTCTACAGATTAAAGAATTTGTGAAGGAAGTTCAAGAAGAATTGTTAAAACCTGGGTTTAACTCGTTTGGTCTTGGAGACTGCAAAGCTCCCAAGGTCCTTGGTGACATTCTTGAATCTATTGCCGGGGCCATTTTTCTTGACAGTGGGAAGAATACTGCTGTCGTTTGGGAGGTTAGCACCTAACTTTTAAGCATATAGACCCTTCCTATATATATATATATATATTTTTTTTTTTTTTCTATCAAAAAGTTTGACAGATAATATATATATATTTTTTTTAATTTCCCCAGGTTTTTCAGCCTCTTTTGCATCCTATGGTTACACCAGAGACTTTGCCAATGCATCCTGTGCGCGAGCTGCAAGAGCGATGCCAGCAGCAGGCCGAAGGTTTGGAGTACAGAGCTAGTCGTGCTGGCAATTTGGCGACTGTTGAAGTATTCATTGATGGGGTGCAAGTAGGGACTGCTCAAAATCCACAGAAAAAAATGGCACAGAAATTAGCTGCCAGAAACGCCCTTGCTGCTTTGAAAGAGAAGGAAGTGAGCAAAATTCAGGAGAAAAATGATGAAAACTGGACAAAGAATGGGAACCAGACATTTACTAGACAAACATTAAATGACATCTGTTTGCGAAGAAACTGGCCTATGCCATTCTACCGGTATGAAAATATATAGTAACTTGTATATCACTATGAATGGTTTTGCTTTAATAGAGCTAAAATGGCTTGACTTGATTTGTAGGTGTGTGAGTGAGGGAGGTCCTGCACATGCAAAGAGGTTTACATTTGCAGTGCGCGTGAATACTACTGATAAAGGCTGGACAGGTGAGTGTGTTGGAGAGCCAATGCCAAGTGTCAAGAAGGCCAAAGACTCAGCTGCTGTTCTTCTCTTAGAACTAATAAACAAATTATACTCGTGATAGATAGATAGATGGAGTGTTTATTATTCACATTCTATCTAGTAATATTAATCAACTTGTTCAAAATCTACCATATTACAGTTAGATGGAGTGGTTAAATAAATTATAAACCACCATATATGAAAGTTGTATCAATGATAAAAATATATAAGTTATAATCTACATTGTATGATACAAAATGTTGGGTGCTTAAGTATCAACACTAGAATAAAGTTAACATAGGATTAGAAATGACAATATTAGAGAGAATGTTGGTGTAGTTATAATAGACTTAGGTGGTTTACACACACACACACACACGTAGAGAGAAGACTTTTAAATTATGTAGTAAGGAGAGTAGTTGAGATGGAGAGGGGTCAAATAGTTAGAGCTAGAAGAAGATCTAGGAAAATTATAAGAGAAGTTATTAATTAGAATCTCAAGCTTAACAATCTAGATAAAAGCATGGTCCTAGAATATTAGGATGGAAGTTAATCCATGTAGTCGCTTGCATTTAGTGGGATAAAGTTTGGTTGTTGTTGTTGGTGGTTGTAATCTACATAGCACTTTTTGTTCTAGCATAATGTTAATGAACACCACCCGGCCAGTATTTTGTAACAGAGATGATTGTTTAGAAGTTAAAAAAATTGAGTAAAAAAAGTTTCAAAATTCTGTTAATTTTTGTGAAAACATTTTCACAATTCTGTTAATTTTGTGAGAACATTTTTAAAATTTTATTTTTTTAGTGTTCATCTCAATATTGTTTTCTCGTTAACAACTAAAACTAATACATTTGAAGAAATAAAAATCGAAAAAAGTTTTTACAAAATAAACAGTCTGATTGTCTGTTTTGTAGGATATATTTTTGAAGCAGCTCATTTAAAAACGTCTATTTTGCATGCCACAATTTTGAAGTAGTTCATTTAAATATTGGCTGATGATAGAGATTTTTCCTGCTACCACCCCTTAAATATGCTATTTTTACCAAAATATCCCTAAAAAATACTGGATATTTAGTGATTTTTGGTACATATCGGAAATTTTATAAGGAATACTGAAAATTATGTTAAATTTATTATTTTTACCGTGACAGATGTTTCGTATTGGAAATTTCAAAAATCTGGTACCGAAAAAATATAGGATATTTAAAATTTTCGGTATGGTTTCAGTACAAAAAATAACCAGGAATATTAATTTTTGATAATATTGGGACTTAATTTTTATTGTTTTTTAAACGTATAAATTTATACTTGAATAAAATATATCGGAAATATAAAATTTTGTACGATATGCGCCACAAAAAGGTATCAGAAATTTGGTATGAAATATCAGAAATTTGGTTTTTGGTAACGGTAAATATTTTTTGGTTTTTGGTAAATATTTTTTGGTTTTTGGTAACGGTAAATATTTTTTCAAAAAGAATTAAAATTTTGAGTAAATATCTTCTGTGTGTAATATAAAAAATGAGGGGTGGCAGGTTCTCTTGATGATAGGGTCTCATAAGCTTTTTGATAATGCTTATGCTGCAAGCATAATTATGTGATTGATTTCACATATAAATTAGGAACTGATTTTGTCCTATCAAATGTGATCTTAGTAAAATAACAGATGTTTGGTTACAATCAAACAAATACTGTGACACAAGAGTATGGAATTAACATGATAAATAACATAACGCCAAATCATGCAACAGAAAGTGGTAAACATGGTTAAAACACATAAATTTGAAGGATTCTACATGAGAAGTATTACATATCAAGTGGTATAATTTTATCCAACTAATTTAAGAAATAATAATTATAGAAGTTTAGATCCGGTTGATGAAAACATATTTTAGAACTGTGTAGATTACAGCTTATTCTGATTAACTAGTGGAGATCGGCCAACGGAACAGCATTCTTGTCTATCTCCTCAAGGTATGCAGAATATATTCCGCGTAAAGATCCCTGCACCAAATCATTGAAAACAAGATATTAGTAGAAGAAGATATGAAGCTGATTGCAGAACAATTCAACATTTGTTACAGATAATACTGACATTGAGTGCTGAATGGCTTCAACAGCAGTGGTTGGAGGTAGAAAATCATTCACTGCCACTTCCTTGTTCTCATTCTTCTTGTCTTAGCATAAATGTTAAGAAAAAACACTCATGTTTGTAAACAAAATAAATCATAAATCAAGATTGTTATGTGGATACAATCTTCAAAAAAGCGTCGAATTTCCATGATGCGATGAGGTGCAAGTTCTTTGTAGTCAGTAAAGTGCTTATATTCTGGATCATCAGCACATACTGCAATGATTTTATCATCCTTCTCTCCCTGATCAATCATCGGCATGAGTCCAATGGCTCTTGCTCGAAGGAAACAACCAGGAAGAACTGGCTCTTGCATCAGAACCAGGACATCAATTGGATCATTGTCTTCGCAGAGTGTGCGAGGGATAAAACCATAGTTATGAGGATAAACAACTGACGAATACAAAATTCGATCCACCTGAACAATATTATTCAAATGTTGAAAATAACAACCTAAATATCGATAACCCGAAATCTGTTTCAAATTGGTTTATACCTTGATTAAACCAGTTTTCTTGTCAAGTTCATATTTGACCTTGCTTCCTTTAGTGATCTCCACAACCTGCAACAAGCAAAATCGTTTTGCGTATTGGTCTAAAACGGAAACATCCAAAGGAAATAGATGATGCGAGAACTTACACAATTGAAAATATGGGGAGCTCCAGGTCCTGCATATTGAATACTTGAAATTGAAATTAACAAGATTTCCAACTGTATTAAAGATATGAAAAAGACTTAGATGGTGTACCGATTTCAAGATCATGCCAAGGGTGTGCAGCTACTGATCTCCTCGACAAAGATGAAAGAATCCTTTCGTTCAAACGTGGAGCTGGACGCGATTCTTGAACTTCTTGAACTTCCTGAACTTGTTCATCATGATCACTCATCTTCAAATCAAACACATGAATGAATAAATAACCAAATATCAAATATCAAACATATTGCATTCAATGCCACATATCAAATATCCAACATGTTGCATGCATGGTTTTAAAAAATGGTCGCGCCAGTGATTTTGATCAATACAGATGTATAGTATAGCGTCGTCTGCTAATACTGTTTTGTCGTGACAGTTATTTAAAACCCTTGGTTGCATGCAATACCAAAAATAATAATAGAAAGGCATACACACCTTGATCAAGTGTAAATGAAAGTGAGATTGGAGTAAGTGTTAGTTATGATTGATTTATATGGATATTTATATGTGGAGAGAAGAATAAGAGAGACTTTGTCACCAAGCATCTTTATAGGAGAACTCTACGCTTACCATTACATTTGTTTTGTCTAAATTTCAAGAATTCGTTATAACATTTATTCATTTTTCTTATGGTATTAATTCACCCTCACAACACCGAAATGCATGCTAAACTAATCTAATATATCTCCAAACTTTTTTATTTAGAAAGGAATACTATTGATATTTTACACAGTCTAGAATCATTGTTCTTACAACAAACACAACTAAGAATCAAATTAATTCTACTATTGTATTGCACCAATTACCACTATTTTTATGCTAAAACTGTTATAATTGAACTAAGATAATTTAGCCCATTTATATTTTATTTTGCAATTTCTTTTCGTAACTTTTATTATTATAAGTTATATTATTAACATGATTGAAATTCATATCTTTTTATTTTCACATTTTTATTAAACGGTGTGGGTAAAAAAGTTAGTTTATGAGAATAAGTTTCATTTTGGATAATGAAATATATGCGCATATTCACCGGAAAATCTATGTAAATAATGAATACTATGATTAAGAAAAAAAATCAATTTTATGTGCTTGCAAGAAGCTAACTGGACAAGTGAAAAGGCGAAAGAATTAGACAATTCAGGATTTAAACTTTGCCACATCGAAAAAGTTAGATCAAGAAATAGGGTAGGGATTATTTTGGAAAAAGTGGAAGAAGAATATTGTAGATGTGAAAAGAGTTGCAAATATAATCATAATCTTGAAATTATAGCGGAACAAGACACCTTCAATGTTATTAGTGTTTATACACCTCATATTGGATTAGCAGAACACTTTAAGGTAAAACTTTGGGAAAATTTAAAAGACTTAATTCAGGATAAACTCTAAGGATATAAGTTATTCTAGGAGGGGATCTAAATGGACATGTAGTAAGCATATCAAGAGGTTTTAATGACATGCATGAGGTATGGTCTCGAGGAGGTAAATACGGAGGGTAATCCATCTTGGAGTTTTCGTAAGCTTTTGATCTTAATATAGCTAATACTTGGTTTAGAAAAAGAGTTGATTATCTTATCTCATTTAAATGAGGGGTGACATGTTCTCGGATATAATTCTTTCTTATTAGAAAGATATATAGGAAGATTTTCTTGGATTGTAAAGTTATTTCAGGAGTGAAATTGACTATTAAACATGGAATATTGGTTATGAATGTAAGAATTAAGAGGAGAGCAAAGAGTAGAAGTCACATAGGAGCGCCACTAATCAAGTAATGGCCAGAAAATATAAATGATATTTGGAGTGATATGACCTAAGAGATTAGAAAAGTAAATAAATAAATGTTGAGAGAATCATGAGGTTTTGGATTTAGGGGTAAATAATTGTGGAGGTAGAATGAGTTCACTCATCATTGATAATTTTCCCAAGTGTGCCAAATCTTGTGAAAATATTTTTGACTAAAAACATAGTTACTTCTTTGGCATCATTTGTTGGCGTTGCCACTGCCTCTATCCACTTAGTTCATAAGAATATATAGATTTCCAAAAGATAGGGGAAAGTCTATGTCCCATACATCTAACAATTCAATTTCTAACCCGCACAGTAGATTTGCATATTTTTTTAGCAATCAGGTACTTAATTGCAATATAATTTATGTATATACCACAAACTTGATGCCCACCAAATATGATCTAAATTTCTAAAAACTAAAGACAACAAATAACAGTGGTGATATAATTGGTTTGCGCTTTGAATTTTTTCCCCGAAAATTTCAAAAATACCACACCCCAAATATTTTTTTTCGTCGTTTGAGCTGGCGAAAGGGCCCACCAAATTTTTTCTGTGTACGCTTTTGCCATTTGAAATGGAGAAAGTCTTTTTTTATTTTTAATTTTTCGTTTTTTTATTCTGAAAAACAATTAAATGATTTTTTAATATATTTTTATTAATTAATTAATTAAATATAGTTAATATACTTTTAAATAATTAAAATTTAGTTAAAATATATTTTTAAATAATAATAATTAATTAAAATTTAATTAAACATTTTTTTAAATAATAATAATTAATTAAAATTTAATTAAACATACTTTTAAATAATAATAATTAATTAAAATTTAATTAAACATTATTTTAAATAATAATAAATCAAAATTTAATTAAACATAATATAAAATTAAATATAAAAATTATAATTAAAAATTTCATTCATTAACTAATAATTAAATTACAATAAAGGATAAAAAAATACAAATTATTGTTGATGTTGATGATGCAAACGAGAACCAGAATGACAATGACGCGGTACTGGAACACGAAAATCAAAACCATATTGTTGTGTTGGTTGGGTCTCTTGTGTTGGATCTGAGGGCGGTGGATTTTCTTGTGCAGGAGCGTTATCTTGTGTTGGAGCCGCAGGTGGAAGTTGAGCAAAAACCATTTCTTGAAATTCAAAATCACTAACATTAAGATCCAAACCAAAATTGAGATTGAGTTGGGTGTATGAGATTGGTTGTGGGTGATGATGGTAGAATATAATATACGTGGGTTCGATGTTAGAGGTTGATGGGTTATGTTGGGAGTAGAGGGAGTCAAAGTTTGGTGGATGAATAGGTGTGAAGTGCATGGTTGGACAATTGTATGTTTGAGGTAGTTGAGTTTCATATGAATAGTTTCATTGGGAGTGAGATGGGGTGTTTTGTGTGTTTGATGTTTGTTGTTGAAAATAGTATGGGGTAGGAATTTGTAGTGGGGAATAATGTGGGTTAAGAGTTTGCTGTTGGGAATAGTTGGGGTTAGGAGATTGTTGTTGGGAATAGTGGGGGTTAAGGGCTTGTTGTTGTGAAGAGGGGTGAAGGGTTTGTTGTTGGAAAGGTTGGGGATTAGGATGTTGTTGTTGGTATGGTTGTTGGGAAAAGTTTGGCTCAGGATTTTGTTGTTGGCTGAGTTGTTGAGAAAATGATCGTACGATGCAAATCTATGTGGAAGTTGTTTATACCATTGCATGTACTCATCTGAATGTTTAAGGTCTTCAATATTTTCAATAACTTGATCTTCATCCAATGTCCACAATTGGCGATTCATCCAACATAATTGCTCCTCGATGTAAAGTTGGGTCCATGGATAGTGTCATACCCCAATTTTTGACCTAATATACCACCTCACATTTTCATCATTTCATCTTTAACAGTCCAGAACAGAATTAATCGGGTGTGGATTTCACAGGTCAAAATTAGGGTTTCACAAAATTTTCATCTGATTCAAGAGGCAACCAATTAGGGTTTGAGCTTCATTCACCCCATTTGATCTATCTTGATCAAACCATCAACTTCTGATCTTCAGATATCAAATTTTCCTCATGATCTATCGAGGATCGACCAATTAGGGTTTTTGTCGAGGATGCGTAATCTCTGATTTTCTGATCAATGAATGACTTTTTTGATTAGAGATTGATCTTCATATCTTAGATACAACATGTTGACCTAATTTCTGGATTCAAAACATCACGAAGTTGTAATTCATCACCAATTTTCGAATCATCCGATGAAATTTCATTCAGACCGAAAAGTCAAACTTTGACTTTTGGTCAATTTTTTCAAGACAAAACTTTTTCAATCATCAAAATACTTCAAATGATCCATCATGATCATAAAAAAATCAAGAAATTTGGAAAAGTCAACAAAAAGTCAAAATTTTCAACACTTAGAAAATTTTTCAAGTGTTAAAATTTCATACTTTTTCCAAACTTCATGGCATTTTGTCACATAGT
Source organism: Vicia sativa (assembly GCA_021764765.1). Taxonomy (NCBI): domain Eukaryota; kingdom Viridiplantae; phylum Streptophyta; class Magnoliopsida; order Fabales; family Fabaceae; genus Vicia; species Vicia sativa. The sequence continues at coordinate 177,658,090 of CM038793.1, read as the reverse complement.
TCCACTTTGAATTGGAAAAAACTCAAAACATGAAAGTTGTAGCCCTTGAAACAAGCTTTCCAAAATGTCTAAGAACTCTCAAATCCATGGAGTATAGCTATACTTTTGATTTTGAAACATAGAGCTCCAAAATCCTTGATTTTCAAGAACAAAGTTCAAAATTATAGGTCATTTTTGAGTTTCTTCTTCTAGAAGCTATGCCACCTTGCAAAGTGAGTTAGAGCTGATAAAAAATCAGATGGAGAGTAATTATGATGGGATAAGATCAAGTTGAGAAATTAACCATGGTTAAAAGGAAGCTTCCTTTTGCATTTAATGCAAAAATGACTTCCTTGCCCTCTAAGGCAACTTGTAAATACCAAAGCCAATCTCTTGTACTTACCATTCAGAACTTGTGACCTATAAATAGAGGTTTTGTTTGCAATTTCAAAACACACCAAATCTATGCAAGATCATGCTTTCTCTTCTTAAAAATCAAGAAACATAGTGTAATTGGAGAAATCTTGCATTTTTGAAAACTTGTGAAGAAACATAAGATGTTTGGTGTCTAACATGTTTTAATATCAATATAAAACTTGTTTGAAACATAAAATCAACACAAGAAACACAAAAAAACAGATTTGCATTTCACACTTTCAAACTTGCCAAAACTGCCATAACTATCGAATTTGAACATTGGCTCGAGCAAGTGGTGTTTTGATCATCCAAACATCATCAACATACTTCATAGAGATGATGCACCATTACTTGTGATCTGTAACACCTCTAAGCACAGTTTCAAATTTCACTTTGAGCCGATGCAAGTGGACTTGGGTAGAATAGCTCAGACCATTCCAAAGCAAGCAGGCTATCCTCACACCTTCCATAAGGTTCACGGTGCTATAGCCATCATCAAACAACAACTGAAACACTCCACCATTTTCGATCTCGCTTGAATGTAAGAAACTCAACTTCGAACTCTATGATTTCTTGATTCCAGTAAAAAAAACTCTTGGCCATTTTGTTTCTGCACTATCAACGATCAATAACCTCAATCAATTGATAAAATCATTCACCATACACGATTTCAATTAAGATTTTCGCTTTAGGGTTCTTCGTGTTCTTGAGAAATTCAAACATGTTAGGCTTAAAATAAATGAAATTAAATGACATCATCATGTTCCTGGGCTTGAAACGATCAAGTTTCATGTTTACATCTTTTGATTTCATCAAGAAACGAAGGATTTAGGATTGATTGAAGATCGGGGAAGAAGAAGATGAGTTCGTTTTCAAATTCAAATTTCAGTTTTATAATATATTTAATTGGTTTAACTTCAATACACGGATGTATTTCATGTTGCCACTCACTCTTAAGACTTTCATGCCATGCCTTGCCTTGAGGTCCGGGTTCAAGACCTTGGGACCATTTTTACCAAACTTTTGTATTTTTTTTTACAAACTTTGACTTTTCAAAACCCAATCAAAACTCCTCATTTTGAGGTGATTTTTGTACACTTGTCAATTAATGTATCTATTTTTAGATAGTGTCAAAATTTTCAGAAAACTTTCATCCGATTATATTTTTATCGAAAACGGTACTTTTGAGTACTTTTCAAAACACCTTTAAAGGTGATTTTTTTCAAACTTTCGAAGCCCGATTATTTTCCAAACTTCTCACAAATATATTTTACTTTTCAAAAACACTTTCAAAATCATTCTTCAAAACTTTTCATCAAACTTACATCTTTTTCCATGATCGATCCAATTTTAACGATAAAATCGAATTCGTTTTCTCTCGAATATCATAACCGATCATGGGCCTCCCTTACGGTGTAAGTCCCAACATTCTTTATGTACATACATATTTTCTTTGTGCATATCCAATTCTTTTTATGAATATACCAATTTTTACCTGTACGTAATACAGATACCTTTATAAATACTCAAGTACAGACAAACTTCGTCCGTTTGTTTTCATTTCACTGTGTATATTGAATACCATTGGTATTGAAAGGAGCATTATTCCCGGTGAAATTGCTTTTAAACCAATGGGCCACCATTATGGTGTAAGTCCCAACCCTCCTATGTACATCCACATCCTCTTGTACATAAATACTCGTTCGTGTACATACTTACTTCCTTGTACACAATTCAAACTTGTAAATAATCAAGTTACGCTCGTTTTAAACGTTCGTTTCACATACGTCTGTTTATATTTCCTTCATAAACTCTTGTAAATAAACATCATGCATCTGTTTATATTTCCTTCATAAACTCCTGTGAATACATATCACACACACACACACACACTTGTTTATACAACTGTCTAGTTATAACATAACAACTAGTCTAACCAATAGGTTCCCCAAGATTAGCCTCCTCTTGGGCTTCGTACAAGGTAACTCATTTCACCTCAGCCTCCTCTTAGGCTTCATATAAGAAAACTCATTCATCGAGTTTAAGCCTCCGCTAGGCTTCATATAAGACAACACCGAGTCGGCCTCCCTTGGGCTTCGTTCAAAAGAACTCCTCGATAAGTTTAGCCTTCTCTTGGGCATCATACAAGAAAGAGACCAGGAAATCTCTTAACAGTCACCTATTGGGCTTCCAATACACAGAATCACCCGCGCTAGGATAGAACCCAGAGAGTATAATTTCCCGGTGAAATTGCTCTTAATTCCAAAAGGATGGTTTCCCGGTGAAATCCCTTTTAAAGCCAAAACCAGCCATACCCTATAGCTTCCTCTTGAGCTTCATACAAGGACCCTCGATGACCCTCGGAATGCCTCCTCTTGGGCTTACAATACAAGGACCCATGGGATTCTTAAAAGCATCCCTCTAATCCAATCAATTTCTCCTCGAGATTTAGACATCTATCATCTCTACGGAAGAAGTATCTCATCTATCACATCACATACAATCAAAAACTTTTTCAAACTCTTTTCAAACAAAAACATCTCTTAATCGTAAGCGGTAACGCTTGTATACTCAAGCAAAACACCCAATGCTTACAATTAAAAGATTCAATCACTTTTCGAACGTCTTTCTAAAAACTCGTAAGTGGTAACGCTTGTACGCTCAAGCAAAACACCTATAACTTACGATGAAAGATTTTAATCAGTCAAACTTTTTAAAATGTATGTGATGAAATAGATTAGATACATTTTTCATTAAGATGACATTTGTCTATGTCTCTTACTAACATCTCGTTGCTTCCACTAGCATAAGTGGGAACTATGATTGCTCTGACTTTCTCAACATCCCTTTGAGAATACGTAGGCACAAGGTCTCATCCTTGCCGAGCAAATTTCTTCCTCCTCGCACCAAAAACCATAGATCCCTTTAGATCCGAGCTACAAATGCTCTGATTCCCATTAAGGGATATGTATGCAGAAGATCCAAAGATCTTTGCGAGCACAATAATAACAAAACCTAGGATCCCACATAATCTATCCTTCTTAAAATCCAAAGGAGAAACTTTCCCAATCATAGAAATAACAATTAAAACACACAAACATATCAAACGTATTCATATATAAAGCTATAGATAACTATATATATTTAGGGTGCTCCATCTATTCCCTTTATATAACAAACCCCCTTACCCAGAATCTCCCCAATTGAGGGTATTAATGTTTTCCCTTTTTCATAATCATTAAATCATAATTTATTGTGTTGAAAATAATAAAGCTTGATGCTCGCGGCATATTTATAAACAAATCAAAAGAGTAAATCATTTCGAGCCAGAGGATCCGAATTCAGATTCTATTCCCTAGCGCGTCACTTTTTAACGCGAACAGATAGCTACGTGATTTGTTCGTGTTCATTTTGTGGTATTCTGTGAGGCATCGAGGAACTTGAGGTATATCTTGGAGAATGCCAAATTTTTGCTTGACCCTATCTGTTTGATGCATTTCAACAAGATAAAAACATATTAGAAATATTGTTGAACTCCAAATTGATCTATCATCTTCGCTTCGCGGTTCGAAACCAATATATGGCCTCCACAAGAACTAATAATAATAAATAAGAGATTTGCAAGTGTCTTCCCAAAAAAATGTAATAAATATGTGAATTAGTTGAGCAACGAATAAAAACCTGTGATGGTTGCATGTGGTCTATCCTAAAACGGTATCCTTGGAGATGGTGTCGCAGATTATTTTTGTAATCAAGATTCTTGATGCACCACCTAAAAAGTAATAGATGTAAAATAAAAATAAAAATTGTAATATAAAAAAATAGAATATTTACTAAAAATAGACTTACATTCTTGCATAAGGATGTGGTTTGAGAATTGGATCGACCGGAGATATAATAGGCATGCGTGTAAAAGCCTAAGCTTGGAGTAATAAAACACATCCCTTATCTCTTTGACATTGTGTTTTACAGCATCACACATGTTCATTATTAAAGTGTACAAAACGACGCTTCCCCAACTATATGTGCCACATTGTTCCAGATCTACAAGAAATGGTGTCCATTTCTCGTGGACATTATTACTTGTTTTGTCCGGAAACAAAACTTGTCCAATGAGCATTAAAATATACATACGAGCATACTTTATTTTATATTCTTCGCTTGATTCACTTGTTGGTGGATTTTGGTCGTACTTAGCCTTAAGCCATGTCAACTTCAAAGTCTTTCCCCTATCACTTTCTTCTGGTTCCTCCCCTAAAATGGAATTCCATGCACCAGTACCTATCTCAGTGGGCCCATTAACAACTTTACCATCAATAGCAAAACCCAATAACATACAAACATCATCCAATGTTATTGTGCATTCACCGATTGGAAAGTGAAATGTATGAGTCTCGGGTCTCCAATGTTCTAGAAATGCTACACATAAACTTGCATCAATATGCGTAGAACCGATTTTGGACACCTCTCCAAAACCCGCTTGTTTTATATAAGGGATTATGGCTTCATATGCCTTAACAAGTTTGTGATTTCTAGATCTAAACTCCTCATTAACAACTTCATCCAGCTGTTATAAAATATAAAAAAACTCAACAACAATAAAAGAAATAGAAGAACATGATATAGCGTTAAAATAAAAGGATATAAAAACTTACAGTGATATTTGCTCTCGTTCCCCTATGTGTCCCACCATACCAAAACACGTTGTCCATTGCAAATTAGTGAAGAAAACTAATGTGACAAGAGAGTTAAGAATATAGAATATATAGAGTGAAGAAGAATTTTGTGAGAATAGAGGTGGCGGTGATGGGTATTTATAGGGGAATTGTTTTGAATATTTATGAGAGGTGGTTGGTTGTTAGTTGTATAATATCTTGTTGGTAAACTACAATATTAAATTAGACAGTTGAATAAGACTTTGTTGGTAAACTACAACATTAAATGAGACAGTTGAATAAGACTTTGTTTGTAAACTACAATATTAAATTCGACAATTGAATAAGACTTTGTTGGTAAACTACAACATTAAATTAAATAGTTGAATAACATTATTGCAAATATTGTAATATACAAGGTTTTTCACACAACGATAAAACTTCATCGGCTGTTCTACTAAATCTAACATACATCTCAAAGGGTCTTCTATTGACACCTTTACGAAAATCTTCGAACATTTTAAATACATCAACATCCTTAACCAATTTTACAATTTCATGCATTAATCCTCCGTTTTCATTGATAATAGTGCGGTTGAACGAATTCTCGATAATTGACCTATTAATATTAGTGAGTTAGCGCAACATATTTTTCAAGTGAATGAGTTTCGGCCTTTCCATCAACCGTACAAATAGGGGATCAAAAAAAGCATTCCGATAAGCTTTCATTAGAACAACTGAATTATATGGAATAATGTATAGTGAGCAAGGTATTAGAGCCATATTTATCTGAGATCTGCTAAGTTTTCAGTTGAATTTTATAGGTGTAATGCATGCAACTACACAACATCCCATTTCTCCACTTAAAACGGAGACAAGGCCCACTAGTGTACCTTTTAGCCATTTAGAATGGAGAAAGGACCTACTAGCGTACCTTTTCGCCATTTAATTTGGAGACAGGGCCCACCTTTTCACCATTTGAGATGGAGAAAATCTCATGCATGTACCTTTTCGCCATTTGAGATGGAGAAAGCATGTTGGCATGTGATTTTGACTCACGTGAATGCTTTTGGAGTTGTGCTATATATATTTTACATGCATAATTTTTACTAGACCACACAAACAAATAAAACTATCTCAAATACAAACAAATACGATTATCTCAAACAATGTCAAATAACAAGATTGCATGTCTCATTCATTACAATGACAGTATTGTTACTGATAATGTTTTGGGGTATTTTTCCAAAATACAATTACAACGATGTTGAAGATTCAACGAAGCAGTGATTTCACACGGTTAACTGGAAAATAGAACATAAATTCCAGTTACATTTGACTTCAGTTTTTTATCGATATCCAATTGTTAATCCAATGGATAACAATGTTATTTACAACTCTACAAAAATCGAAGATGATTCAGATGTTCGTTCAATGATACAATGCCACTCTACATTTGGGAGTCAACATCCAATGGAGTTGTATGTTTCTTTTCAAGAGGCACATGAAGTATATCCCACACAGGAGTCCCAAGAACATCAATATCTACAAAGCCAGAACTCTATGCAAGAAGAGCAAGTTGAAACACAACATAACGAGCCGTTTTTTCATGAAGAGGATGTTGGCGATGATAATGACTCAAACGATGCTAGGCAACTTAATTCATTTGGTGATGGGTCGAGTGATGACGATATAGACGATCAAGAACCGACTCCTATTCTTGATCTGTATAACCCACTATATCACCTCAGAAATGTTTCCTTTGAAAATGTGGAATCCATTTCAATCTTTGAAACCAGAGACCAAGGAGATTCAAGTGGAGGCTTAAAGGTTGGAATGGAGTTTGAAAGCAAAGAATTTTGTCAACACGCTATCCATCTATGACACATAAAAAATAGTTACGACTATGATGTTTATAAGTCTGATAAGAAACAATATCTGGTTAGATGTGACAAGGAAGGGTGCAATTTCATGTGCAGAGCATCCTTACGAGATGGGAGTGGTCAATGGGTTATTGCAATATCGGTGGATAACACACATGTATGTCATATGCTATATCTCAGGACCATCAAAAGATTTCCTCTAGAATGATCTGTACCATCATCAGAACTCTTGTGGAAAGTGACGCTTCAGTCAAGGTACGACATATTATCGCTACCATCTGTGCAACACACAATTACATAATATTGTACAAGAAGGCTTGGTTAGCAAAACACAAGGCAATTGAAGCTATCTATGGAAATTGGTAGGGCTTATACAACTCCCTCCCGCAATGGTTGATGGTTATACAAGAGTTTTTGCCTGGCACCATCGTAGATATCAAAATACTCCCCGTGATCTTAGATGATGGAACACAAATATTTGGCCAAAGAATATTTCATCGTCTGTTTTGGGCCTTTCAGCCCTATATTAGGGGTTATGCGTATTGCAAACTAACTGTGCATGTAGGTGGAACATAGTTGTACGAAAGCTATACAGACACTTTGCTTTTTGCTGTTGCACAAGATGGGAATGATAGCATTTTCCCAGTCACATATGCATTGGTCGAAGGTGAGACAGGAGGGGCTTGGAGCTTCTTTCTGAAAAACGTGAGGCTACATGTCACACCTCAGCCAAACATATGTTTGATATCTGACCGGCATGAGTCCATCAAGAATACCTATAATAACCCCAAAAATGGCTGGCAAAACCCTCCATCTTCTCATGTGTATTGCATCAGACACATCGCCTAAAACTTTATGCGAGTTATCAAGGATAAAGCCCTCTGCGAGAAAGTTGTAAACATGGGTAAGTTTTTCTCTATTTTTTACAGTTGCAATTATACTATTACGTTTGTTGTGGTTCTTTTATACTAATGTTTTAAATACATTTGCACAAGTTATGCGTTGAATGAGTCTACCTACGCATATTATCGGGATGAGATCCGCCAAGCAAACACATAAGCTTTCAACTGGGTAGAGAATCTTCCAAAAGAAAAATGGTCGCGATCTTATGACGGAGGAGCAAGATGGGGCCACATGACAACCAACCTTGCTAAATCGTTGAATTCGGTGCTGAAAGAAACTCACAATTCACCTATTATGGCCCTAGTTAGAGCAACCTACTTCAGGATTGGAACGTTGTTTGGGAAGCGAGGACATGACGCGACAAAAATGTTGTCATCGGGGAAGAAGTTCACAGATAATTGCATGAAAGGGATTGGAGAAGAAGTAGAAGAATCCCACAGTTATAATGTCTTGAGATTTGATCGTGAAAGACACTACTTCGTGGTACAAGAGACGATTCATAATAAACATGGTCGATCACCTAGTTATTTCAACGTCGACCTCCAAAAACAAACATGTGATTGTGGGAAATTTCAAACATTTAACGTGCCTTGCTCCCACGCTATTGCAGCTTGTTCTAGCATCAACCATAATTATACTTTGTTTATCCCTCCAGTATATACGGTTCTATAAGTCTTCAAAGTTTACGAGATAAGCTTCTCCAGTCCTCCCAAAGAAGAAGGCTAACAATACAAGGACCCTCGATGTCCCTCAGATAGCCTCCTCTTGGGCTTACAATAAAAGGACCCACAAGCTTCTTAAAAGCATCCCCCTAATCAATAATAAAACATTCTCCTTAGAGATAAGACATGAATCATCTATATGGAAGAAGTATCTCATCTATAGAATCACATACAAATCAAACATTTTTCAAATCAAACACTTTTTCAAACATTTTTCAAAACAAACACTTTTTCAAACAAAACAAAACATCTTTCTTAACTGTAAGTGGCAAGACTTGTACACACAAGCAAAACTCCCAATGCTTACAATGAAAGATTCAACATTTTTTCAAACATATTTCTTAACTTGTAAGTGGTAACGCTTGTACACTTAAGCAAAACACCCAATGCTTACAATAAAAGATTCAAACAATCAAATTTTCAAAAATGTATGTGATGAAATGTATTAGATACATTTTTCATTAAGATGAGACTTGTCGTTGTCTCTTAATATTTTCTTTGCTTCCACTAGCACATAAGTAGGAAATATGATTGCTCTGACTTTCTCAACCTGCTTTTGAGAATACGTAGGCACAAGGTCTTACCCTTGGCGAGCATACTTCTTTCTCCCTCAAACCAAACAAACCAAAATTTCCCTTAGATTTGAGCTACAGATGCTCTAATTCCCACTAGGGGATATGTATTCAGAGGATCCCAATGATCCTTACGAGCATACTAATAATAAATAAACTTAGGTTCCTGCCTAAGCTACCCTTTCTTAAATCCCAAAGGAGAAACTTTCCCAAAAATAGCATAATAAATAAAACCCTAAAAAATTCATAAAAAAGTTCCTATAGAAAACTATATATATATAGGGTGCTAATACCTCCCCTTTATATAACCTACCCTCTTACCCTGGTCTCTCCCTAATACGTTGCATCTAGTTCACGCTAGTCGCATCGCATATCTTATTTAGGGTATTTCAGCTTTCCCCTTTTTCCATTTTCTTTCCTGTTTGGAAATAAAAAAGCTTGGTGCTCGCGACATCTTTTAAACAAAAAAAATCAAAAGAGTAAATCGTTTTGAGTCGGAGATTCAAATTCTGATTCGATTCCCTGGTTCGTCACTTTTTACCGCGAATAGAAAAATGGCGACTCTGTTGGGGAGCGCCAAGTTTTTATTTTTTTTATAAAAAATAATAGAAGGGCTAAGCTTCATTTGTGCATATGTTTGTTTTTCTTTATTGCGTGTTTTGTTCCGTTACTCGCGATTTTAGATGATGGAAAAAAAATCCTAACCCAGATTTAAGAAACATTTTAAGAATTAGGTGGGGGTATAGTCCTATTAACTTACGAGGAGTCTCATTCCTTAATAAGTTAATTTTAGATCCCTCGCTCAGTGGAGGTTTTCTTGGGGGTAATTGTGTTTAGCAAGTTATTTGCGAAGGCATTTTTGCTTTTCAAGAGAATAAGCGAAGCTAAAATGGCTGTAGAACCCAAACCCATCCTGGCCATTTAGGATATAGTGTATAAACTATTCAGTTATAGACTTGGATTATTTTTCATGCGAGACTACGATCAGGCGATTTCTCTTGAAAAATATTATTGGACTACGAGTTAGTTTTTTAAACTGATAATATTTCAAAGAGAAGCGTTGACCCTGTATTATAAGTAGAACATGTTTTACAGGTGATTAAGCCCATAGAACTTACCCAGATTTGGTTCTTATTGTTGGCCTCCTACTCGTGACTTCAAATGCTTGAACGTGTGTATAACCACTAACCATGTTTGTATATTTGTGGCATTCATGCATTCATTCATTAAAAAACCTTAATTTCTCATTTTCTTTCCATTAAAATTTCCAAAGAATTTAGAGAATTTTTTGTTGCAAACATTTTAGGTTAGAGGGATGGATGTAAGAAGAAGAAATACCAAGCGATACGGTTTTAGATTTCCTGATGTGGAAAAGTTAAAAGAGTTAGCATCCTTGGTAGAAGATCCCTCGGATTTCAGAAAACGCTATGGAACTCTTTTAACTATATTGAACACTAACGCTGATGAAGGACTTCTTAAAACCTTGATTCAGTTTTACGATCCAATCTATCGTTGTTTCACTTTCCCTTATTATTAGTTGATGCCTACTTTGGAAGAGTATGCAAATCTTTTAGGTATCTTAGTGTCTGACAAAGTGTCTTTCAATGGTTTGGAAGCCATTCCGAAGCCACAAGTCATTGCAACAATGACTCACTTAAGGAAATCTGAGATAGACAAAAAATTGACTACTAAAGGAAATCTCTTAGGACTAACTTCAAAGTTTCTAATGGAGAAAGCTTTTAGTTTTGCCGAAGCCGGTAGCATGGTAGCTTTTGTGGCTATTTTAGCTTTTCTCATTTATGGGTTGGTTTTGTTTCCTAATGTCAAAGACTTCATTGATACCAATGCCATAAGGATCTTTTTGATTGGAAATCATATTCCCACTTTTCTTGGTGATACGTATTTCTCTATTCATCATAGGAATCGTCAAGGAGGTGAAATTATTTCTTTGTTCAAATGGATTGCTTCACACTTGCCTAAGTCTTTGATCTTCAAAGAAAATAAAACTGGTTGGCCTTGGCCTCAAAGACTCATGTATCTTACTAATGACGATATTCATTGGTATACCTTGGCCTACAATGAGATGGAAATCATTGAAAATTGTAGAGAGTTTTCCAACGTACCTCTCATTGGTACAAAAGGAGGAATTAACTAAAACCCATTCTTAGCAAGACGTCAACTTAGGTATGCAAACTCGAGTAAACCCCCTTGGTTTTATAGTAGAGGGTTACTTTTATCATGAAGCGATAGATTCCCAAGGTTTGAAATCCAGAATGATAAGAGCTTGGCACCATATTCGAAGGAAAGAAAAAGGTGATGTAAGGAATTATGTACCCATGTAAATCTACATTATTTGGGTAAAGAAAAGAGCGAAGAAATTCTGAATGCCTTATGCTTATGAAGAACCCATGTTCCCAGTGGTATCTAAATCGACCACCATTCCCATTGAGACTATGGGAGAATACCAAGAAGCTTTGGCTAAGATGAGGATAGGGAAAAATGCTTGGGAAGACAAATTTCTTAAGGCTGACTTTGAGAATGTAAAGCTTAAGAAACAAGTCAAAGATCATGAAAAAATGCTCTACTTTCAAGATGGATGGCTCATGGAGAAAGATGAGAAGATTCGTCGAAAGGATGACGCAATCAAGAAATACATCAAGGAAAGAAAAAGAAAGCTTGAAGAATTGACAAATGGAACTCCTGCCCTGGACGAGTGGAAGAATTTTGTTAACAAGCTAAAAGCCGAGAAAGCTGAATTAAAAGCTTACTATGGGAAAAAGATCCTTAAGTTGAGGCTGCATCAAGCATTTGGTTCTTCATCCGACGAAGATGCTTGATTAGGATAGTTTAGCTTTTATCTATCATTTGACTTGTTGTTGTAAGAGCTATGCTCTAAAAAAAATTTGATGTAATCTTTTCTCAAATCTATCAATAAAATGAGAGTTTTATGTTACAAATGTTTGCAAGAAATTTCTCTTTTAGCAGAAATTCTTTGGAAAATCTTTTCTTCTCTTTGCATTCATAATCATACATCATCTTTGAATTTTGAGTTTGTTATTGTAAGTGTTTTAAGTTGGCATTAATTTTTGGTAAAACTAGACTATGGCAATGTCTTGATAAATGTCATGACATTCAGAGATTGAAGATAAATCCTACATGACAAGGATGTTTAAGTAAAACGTAGAACTGGAAGCAATCTTGTCCGATTCGCAGAAGTTTGGTGATGTCATAACGATGTTATGACATTCGTGACATTTATCGCTCGTAACTGCTTTTCCTAAGAGTTTTCAGGAAGTTTGTTGAGCTATTTTATTATTGTTATATGTTATTAGATTACATGCTCACGTGGCTAAATTGGTTAATCTTAGTTAAACTTAAATTGGTTGTTGAAAAGACCAAGTCTTTAGGATTAATTAAGTGAACCCTAGCTATTATTATGGAAGCCCAAAAAGTTTCGGATCGCTTCTATAATAGGAAAAGATCCCTTACACATTGCCTCTATGAAGATTTAGCAGTTGTAATTTGTGTAATTCTAGTTACTCTTGTGAGCCAAGCAATTATCAATTGATAAGTGCCTTGGACTAGGATTTGGTTGTAAGGGTTGTTTATCACTCAAAGCTTTGAAGCACGAGTGTTGTGTCTCTTGATTAAAGCTTTGAAGCAAGATCAAGTTTGTTTATTGAAGAGTGTCTTCACAATTCAATTAATCAATAGGTTGATATCACTGTGATTGAGGGGAGTAGGAACTCGGTCTAAGTAGGACTTAGATTGAAGTTGAATTGGGTAGGTTTTAAGTGAAGGAGATAAACTGGTTGGTTTATTCCTGAATTAATTCTACTAATAGTGAATTTCCTCCCTGGCTTGGTAGCCCCCAAATATAGGTGTAGTTACACACTGAACTGGGTAAACAATTTATTGTGTTATTTATTGCTGTTTGAATTTACTGTGAATTGTTAATGAGTGTCGATAGTGTTTCATAACATTCTCTCGTGACATCACGATCTGCTGCGTGAATTTCAATCGCAGCATGCACCTCGTTATTTCCGGGTGAGATCTAGGATAATAGTTTCGTTATGGATAAGGAAGGAGGATTTGAGGTAGACCACCCATTGGATGGATCTAATTATGATTATCGGAAACCTCGTATGGTTTCCTTTTGAGATCATCGATATTAAAGCTTGAGAGGCCGACAAAGGATGGAAACATCCCACCAAGCTTGAGAAAGATGGGACTATTGTCTTGAAACATGAGGAAGAATGGAGCAAAGAAGAAGAGGAGCTAGCACTGGGGAACTCTAAAGCTTTGAATGCCTTATTCAATGGAATCGACAAAAATATCTTCAGACTAGTACATCAATGTGAGATGGCCAAGGATGTTTGAGACACTCTCAAAACTACTCATGAGGGGACATCCAAGGTGAAGATGTCAAGACTTCAGATGCTCACTACGAAATTTGAGAATTTGAAGATGAAGGAATATGAGACCATTCATGAGTTTCACATGAATATCTTAGAGATTGCCAACACCTCGGGAGAAAAGATGCCAGAAGAAAAACTGGTGAGAAAGATTCTCAGATCCTTGCCTAAAAGGTTTGCAATGAAAGTGACTGCTATAGAGGAAGCTCAGGATATCAGCACCTTGAAGGTGGAAGAACTTGTTAGATCTCTTTAGACATTTGAGATGGGGACTAGTGAAAATGTTGACAGGAAGAACAAGAGCATAGCCCTTGTATCCAATACTGAAGAGGAATGCAAGGAGGATGATGAAGAGAAGATATATGAAGCTATAGCTATGCTTGGAAGACAGTTCAACAAACTCATCAAGAGAATTGATCCAAAGTCAAGGTCCAATGTCAAGAACATTCCATCTGACATTAGCAGATCTTATGACTCCAGCAGAAGATCCAAGTCAGAAGAAAAGGGAAGTCAAAGCAGAGGAATCTAGTGTCATGGTTGTGAAGGATATGGGCATATTAGAGCTGAATGTCCTACATTTCTAAAGAAACAAAAGAAAGGAATGGCTGTCACTTGGTCTGCTAACTGACCACAATGTCATACAGGATGTCATGACATTGTACTGTGACATTGCTACTAAAGCTCTTGAGAATGGTCAATTTAAGACCTTAAGGGACAAATTGGATAGGTGTCAATTTGAGGAGTTGTAGCAATTAACTGTGCCTACAACAAGGGGTAAAAGGGATTGTTTACTTCAATTGTTTATAAGTGGGTTATTTAGGTATTTTCATCTTTATTTTAAGAGATCCAAGAATAGGAAGAGACACCCACATATAATAGTTTCCTCTTTTGAAAGTAGTATCACACTTTCTTCATTCAAAAGAAACCATGAAACCCTTTGCCATTTTCGCTCTCTCTCTCAAAACCATCAGCGAAATATGTCTTTATCATCCTCTTCATCTCAAGAATCTGGATCCTTGTCTCCCTCCATGGCTGAAGTTAGGGCAAACACTGGAGCCATGCAAGCTGAAGCTCTACAGTGACACCATCGCAATGGCCAGTGACCCAAAAAGGTCAAGAAGTTACGCACAAGAAATGCAAGAAGGGCACAAGTATCTCCCTCAGGTAAGACTTCAGTACCATCATCCTCTGTTCCCCCAGAACTAGTAAACAGAGAAGGATCTAGGTCAGTGCATGAGGCCATAGCTAGGATAGTGACTGATATCCTAAATGAGAATAAGTTTGTACCTGGGATTTCAGTTCCCCTGAATCATAAGTCTGCTAGCCCTAGCTTAGCAGTTGATCCAGATGTCAATGAGAATGTCAAGACATCTGGTGATGATGTTGATTCTCCTGTGAAAAGTGATGTAAATGTTTCGCTCCCTCAAGGATGTAACGATGATAATGTAATTGAATCCCCTGCTGCAAATGTGAATGAGATTTCTGATGAGATTCTTGAGAAATCTCCAGATCATAGTGCCTCTGATAAACCTCCCTCCTCCCGATAACATATCTGATTGCATTCTTGAAGATAATCCTGAGAAGAACACCAATCAGAATATGGTTTCTCATATCATCAATCTAGATGAGGAGTTTTCTGGTAATGACCTCATAGCCAAGGTTAATCCCATTGCTAGGAGGGTAATGAATAGGAAAGGAAAGAAAAGTGTTGTTCAAAGCTCATTCATGAGAAGAATGTCAAGTTGGTTGCAAGACTCCTAGAAATGAGAGGAAGGTCAGAAAAATCTAGTAAGGGCAACAAGGTTGGAACATCCAAAGGAAAGGACAAAGTCAAGAATGTTAGTGATACCCTAAAGCAAAGAGCACTTCAATTGTAAGGAAAAGGAAAGTACCGAGCCCTCGGATCGGGATGATTCGACTTTGATGTTACAGAGAATGTCTCGACATTCATTCAAAAGAAGGTTGTCTCTTGGAAAATGCCCATAGTTCCAAGTGCCAATTGACAACATTTCATTTCACCACCCGAAAATGCTAATAGGTGGAAATATGTGAGTTTGAAGAGAATTGCACTTGAAAGGGAACTGAACAAAGATGCTCTTGAATGCAAAGATGTGATTGACCTGATTAAGGAGGCAGGGCTGATGAAAACAGTGGTGAATCTCTCAAACTGTTATGAAGTTTTGGTGAGAGAGTTTATTGTCAACCTCTCAAATGACTGTGGGGATAGGAACTCACGACTACCGACTATTTATGTGAGAGGGAGGAAAGTCAGGTTCTCTCCAAATGTGATCAACAGATTCCTGGGTAGATCTGATAATACTCAGCCAGAGCTGGAGGAAACTGACAACAAGATTTGTCAAACCATCACCGCCAAACAAGTAAGACAATGGCCTCTAAAGGAAAACTCTCGAAGCAAGTTGAGTGTCAAATTTGCCATCCGCATAAGATTGGTCAAACGGGTCCCAACCAATCACAAATCCACCATTTCTAATGGATGGGAAGATTCATATATGCGAGGTACTCGTGCTACATGTGACTATGGATCCTACATTTTGATCGACACTCAAGCATCCGACACTATGCTATCAAAGGACTAATAGCCTTTCCTCCCTACCTGTGGTATAATAACGATCAATACCCCGACATCTGGTTGATGGAGATACAGTGAGTAAAGAGCTCTTGGCATGCACTACAAGCTATTTCAAGGGAAGCATGTTCGACTTTGTCATGACATCACGAGACATCAAAAGTCAAGATCAATTCTCGTAAAGGAGCCGTCATTGTTGCCGAAGAGACCAGTAGGGAACTTGAAGTAAGGAAACAAAGTCTTGAAGAGTCGATCACCAACCGGAGCAGACACGAGGTTGAGGATAAAGGGATAATCACGATGAGGTTGGTGATAAGGATGTCCAGATGGCAGCTGCTGATGAAGATGATTCTGAAGAAGTTTCATTCCATAGTGCCTCTTCTGGAGAAGAAAGCACTTGAGTTGCCCTGTTGCTTTTGTCTTTACTTTGTGATTTTTCTTGTTAGTTTTCCTGTTCTGTATTTTGTTTTGAATGATTGTAATCATTTGTGTTGATAGACTTGTAATCCTTAACTGAGGTATAACTTTATGTGCTGGTTCTTTATGATTGATTGTTTGGGGCAATTGTATTGTTTCCTTTGGCCCTTTATGGCTAAAAAGGGGGAGAAGAATCTGTGTGTGGGAAATTATGAGCAACTGTGTGTGACAGTGGCTGGGACCTTGGGAAATTGTATGACCTGTTTAAAATTTTGTATGTGGGCAATTGTGGGAATTGTGGGATTTCTGTATGGGTAGAATTTATCTTATCTCTAGGTTCTAGTTTATTTAAGCTTAGAACTAGTTTGTCTTCTGCTGCATATGTACTCGATAGGTTAAGTAGTTTTAGCCAAAAATGTGCCAAAGGGAGTTTGTTAATGTTTTAAGTTGGCATCAATTTTGGTAAAACTAACTTTAGCAATGTCATGATAGATGTCATGACATTCGAGATGAAGATAAATCCTACCGCTAAGGATGTTAAAAGACAGTAATCGAAGCTAAAGTCAGGCTGGAAATTTTGAATCGATGTCATAATGATGTTATGACATTCGGTGACATTCTGCTCAGAACTGCTTTGTTCTGAGATTTTTCGAAGTTTGTTGAGTGCTAAATATTGTTTTTTATTAGAAAGCATGCTCACGTGGTTGCTAGGTTAATCTTAATTAAACCTAAATTGGTTGTTGAAAAGACCATGTTTTTAGGATTAAATTAAGTGAACCTAGCTATCTTTATGGAAGCCCAAAACTAAAGTTTCGGGACTTCTATAAAAGGAATTCAACCTTACAACCTTTGCGCCCTTTAAATGTATTGAAGAGATAATGTTTTGTTTTGTGTAATCGTTAGGATTAGTAGTTGGTTTTGTAATTCTAGTTTCTCTTGTGAGCCAAACAACTATCAATTGATAAGTGCATTGGACTAGGATTTGTTTGTAAGGGTAGTTTATCACCAAAGCTTTAAAGCACAGTGTTTGTCTCTTGATTGAAAGCTTTGAGCGAGATCAAGATAGTTTATTGAAGTATGTCTTCACAATTCAATTAGTCAATAGGTTGATATCACTGTGATTGAGGGGAGTGAGTAGGTACTCGGATCTAAGTAGGACTTAGGTTGAAGTTGCATTGGGTAGGTTTTAAGTGAAGGAGATAAACGGTGGTTTATTCTGAATTAATTCTACTAATAGTGAATTTCCTCCCTGGCTTGGTAGCCCCCAGATGTAGGTGTAGTTAGACACTGAACTGGGTAAACAACTTATTGTGTTCTTTACTGTTATTTATATTTACTATGTAAATTGTTAACAGAGTGTCAGATAGTGTGTCATAACATTCTCTGTGACATCACGTATCTGCTGCCAGGAATTTCAGATCCTAATAGTGGTGTCATTACAAGATCCAGAGAAATTATCTCAAACTCTTGTTTTGTGTCAAAAATTGAGCCAAAGAATGTCAAAGAGGCTCTAACTAATGAATACTGGATTGGTACAATGCAAGATGAATTGAACCAGTTCAAGCAACATGAAGTGTGGGAGTTAGTTCCTAGACCAGAAGGAACAAACATCATTGGCACAAAGTGGATCTACAAGAACAAGTCTGATGCAGAAGGGGTATTCACCAGAAATAAAGCAAGACTTGTTGCTCAGGGATACACTCAAGTTGAAGGGATTGATTTTGATGAGACTTTTGCCCGTGGCTAGGCTGGAATCAATCGACTATTACTAGAGTTGCATTTCAAATTCAAATTATTTCGATGGATGTGAAAAGTGCTTTCCTAAATGGCTCTTTGAATGAGGAGGTATATGTAGAGCAGCCTAAAGGATTTGTGGATCCAAATTTTTCTGATCATGTCTACAAGTTGAGGAAAGCCCTATATGGTTTGAAGCAACCTCCTAGGGCCTGGTATGAAAGGCTGACCAAATTCCTTACTGACAAAGGATATAGGAAAGGAGCCTTGGATAAAACCCTATTTGTCAAGGATGAAGGAGGAAAGATAATGGTGGCTCAAATTTATGTTGATGACATAGTATTTGGTGGAATGTCAGACACAATGGTGAGAAATTTTGCCAACCAAATGCAAGCTGAGTTTGAAATGAGCCTCATGGGTGAGTTGACTTACTTTCTTGGACTGCAAGTCACACAGATGGAAGACTCAACATTTCTTTCACAAAGCAAATATGCAAGGAATATTGTCAAGAAATTTGGAATGGAGAATGCCAGCCATAAAAGGACTCCTGCTCCAACTCATTTAAAGTTATCCAAAGACACTAGTGGAAAAAATGTTGATCAAAGCTTGTATAGAAGCATGATAGGAAACTTATTGTACTTAACAGCCAGCAGACCTGACATTGCATTTGCTGTTGGGGTATGTGCAAGATACCAAGCTGAACCTAAAGTGAGTCACATCAATCAGGTGAAAAGAATTCTGAAGTATGTGAGTGGAACTTGCAATTATGGTATACTGTATTCTCATGGATGTGAACCAATTCGTCTATTGTGATGTTGATTGGTGGTAGTGATGATAGAAAAAGCACTCCGGAGGATGCTTCTTCTTGGGGAACAATCTTGTTTCTTGGTTCAAGAAGCAAACTGTGTCCTTGTCCACCACCGAGGTCGAATACATAGCGTTGGTAGCGCTTGTTCTCGATGGTCGGATGAAGTAAATGACTAAGTACAATGTCACACGGATGTCATGACATTGTCGTGATAACTTGAGTGCTATTAATATTTCAAAGAATCCTATACAACACAAGGGACTAAGCACATTGACATTAGACATCACTTCATCGAGACCTTGTGGAAGAGAAAGTGATTAAATTGGAACATGTAGCCACCGAACTTCAATTGGCGACATTTTACTAAAGCTCTTGATGCTAGTCGGTTTGAGAATTTAAGGCAAGCGGGTATTTGCTAATATGATGAATTGTAGCAATTAAAATTGCTCACAACAAAGAATAGGAAGAGGCATATATATATATATTTCAGTTTCTTTTTGAAAGTCTCTCTTGCCATTTCATTAACAAAATCTCTCAAACTCTCGTGATAATTTTCTTGCCTTCCTCAAGATGTCTCAAGTAACTCGCCATCGTCCTCCTCATCATCTCAAGACTCGGTTCTTCATCTCCCACTATGGTTGAGATTAGGCAAGTGCTGAAGCCATACATGTTGAAGCATCAAGGTTACCCCATGCAGACAATGGCAATCGACCCGAGAAGGTCAAGAAACTTCGCACTGGAATGCACGAAGGTCACAAGCATCACCTTTGGTAAGACCTCGAACCATCTTCATCTGCCTCCGAAATAGCAAACAGAGAAGGTTCTAGGTATGTGCATGAAGCCATTGCTAGGATAGTAACCAGATCCTAAATGAAAACCACTACGCCTGGGTTTCGTCCTCTAAACCAAAAATCTGCTAGCCCTAGTTTAGCGGTGATCCAGATGTCACCGAATGTCAAGACATCCGATGATCATGTCAAGAAAACCCTGTGGATCCCGACATCGAAACTCCCGTTGATTCTCCGTAAAGAATGTTGTTAATCCTCTCGTTAAAGTCCACAAGTGTGTGTAGATGATACATGTAATGAGCCCCGTTGTTAATGAAGATGATATTTCGATGGTATTCTTGATGAATCCCTTAAAAGTGTGCTTCGTTAAACTCGAGAATTGCCGACTATATCTCCGATAGTATCTTAGAAGAAACTCCGAGAAACTAATTGGTGATAATCTGGAAAATTCTCCAGTTAAAGAATCTGAAAATTTAGTGGAACCCCCTGTCATTGACTTGGATGAAGAATTCTCAGACAATGACCTCATTGCCAATGTCAATCCAAGCATTGCAAAGAGGATGATGAGAAGGAAAGGTAAACAGGCTGCCTCTCAGAGTCCTGTTAAAGAAAAGGTTGATGAATATGTCTCTAAGGCTGAGAAGAATACCAAGGCTGGACCCTCTATAAAGAAGAGTAGGGTAAAAACTGTTGGTGGTGGCTCTAGACCCAAGAGAACACCAATTGTGAGGAAGAGGAAGGTACCTGAACCTTCAGAGTCTGATCAAGAATCTGAGTTTGATGTTGAGGAGAATGTCTCAGACATTCATCCAAGGAAAAAGCCATCTCTTGGGAAACTGCTGTCATACCCCAAATTTTGACCTAATATACCACTTTACATTTTGCATCATTTGCATAACTAACAGCTCAGACAGCATTAATCGGTGTAGCATTCACAGGTCAAAATTAGGGTTTCAGCAGATTT
The DNA here is from genome assembly GCA_021764765.1 of Vicia sativa. Lineage (NCBI taxonomy): Eukaryota > Viridiplantae > Streptophyta > Magnoliopsida > Fabales > Fabaceae > Vicia > Vicia sativa. Next base: position 177,637,246 of record CM038793.1, on the reverse strand, counting down.
TCATATGATTCAAAAGGCAACCAATTAGGGTTTGAGTTTTTCTCACCTCATTTGATCTATCTTGATCAAATCATCAGCCTTCAATCTTCAGATATCCATTTTTTCTCATAGATCAATCGAGGATCGACCAATTAGGATTTTGATCGGGTGAGTTTTCCGACTTTTGAACAAGAAATGACTTTTTTGGATAGAGATTGGTCATTATATCTTAGATACAACATCTTGACCTAATTTCTGGATTCAAAATATCACAGAAGTTCACAGACTTTATCAGTCAATTTCAGAAACATTTGATGAAATTTCATCTGCACTGAAAAGTCAAACTTTGACTTTTGGTCAAATTTTTCAAAACAAAACTTTTTCAATCATCAAAATACTTCAAATGATCCATCATGATCATAAAAAATCAAAGAATTTGAAAAAGTCAACAAAAAGTCAAAAGTTCTAACACTTAAAAATTTTTCTAAGTGTTGAAATTTCTTATTTTTTCCAAACTTCATGCCATTTTTTCACCTAGTTCCAATTTGAATTGGAAAAAACTCAAAACATGAAAGTTGTAGCTTGTGAAACAAGCTTTCCAAAATGTCCAAGAACTCTCAAATCCATGGAGTCTAGCTATACTTTTGAAATTGAAACATAAGGCTTCATGAACTTGATTTTCAAAATCCAAAACATCAAATTATAGGTCATTTTGTGATTTTCTCATTTAGACCACTTGCAACCATGCCAAATGGATTGTTGAACTGATAAATATCAGCTTGGAAGTAATAATTGAGATGAGATAGGATCAAAGTGAAAATAGCACATGGTTAAAAAAGGAAACTTCCTTTTCCTTTACAAATGTCATTCTTACCCCTTAAGGCATCTTTGATTTTCCAATTGCCATGTACTCTTGCCTAACATTTCAGAATCTTTTGGCCTATAAATAGATCACATTTCAAGTCTAAAACGACACCAAAGCAATGCAAATCCATGCTTTCTCTCTACTTTCTTGAAAATCAAGCAACATAGTGCAAAATTGAGAAACATTGCATTTTTGAAATTCAGTTAAAACCATGTTGAAATTTGGTGTCTAACATAACATATAATCAATATGGAACATGTTTGAATCATAAAATCAACACAAGAACCACTGAAAATCAGATTTTACTTTCCATTTTTCAAAATTTCCAAAACTACCATAGAATTCGAATTTGAAGTTTGGTTTGATTAAATTGTGTTGTGAGCATCCTAACACCTTCCATGTACCTCATGTACATGATCCAGATCATTGGCAAGCAACTGTAACAGGTTTAACATCGATTTCGAGCTTCCATTTTTGAACTGTGCAGGTGGACTTGTGTAGCACGATCCAGCTTGATTCAAGAAGTGCAGATCATCCATTTAGCTTCCATACATGCCGATGATGCTCAAATGATCAAGAAACAGGCTCTGGAAACACTCTTGCATTGAATTCGATCTCCACTTACACAGGTTAGAACACGAACTGGGATATCACAATTCTTTGAACTTAAACAAAAAAACTCTTGGCCGATCTCTTTCTGCACTCATAACGATCATAAGCCCTCAAGAAAATCAAAGAATCATCAACTACACATCATTTAATTTGAAAAACTTAGTTCTAGGGTTCATCGTGGTTCCCAGAAATTCAAGCATGCTAGGTTAAATATAAATGCAATTAACATCCACCTTCATATTCGTGACGAAAAACCGAGCAATTTTGATTTTTACTTCATTCAATTTCGTTAAGAAATGAAGATTTTAGCTTGAATTTTGCAATCTGAAGATGAAACATGAAGAACATGGATGCGCGCGTGTTCTTGATTTTTTTCAAATTTAAATATTCCAATACTTTGTCTACACGTGTTTTGATCCACTAAACACCAAGGCGCATTTGTCCCAGTGGTAGCTTGCTTGCCTTTAAGTCTTTCTGACACGTGTGCTACCCAATGGTCATGGGTTCAATCCCTCACAAGACCATTCTTTTTTCAAACTTCCATATTTTTTCATGTTTTTTTTCACAAAACTTCACAATTTTTTTAACCAATCAAAACTCCTTATTTTAAGGTAATTTTTTGTACACTTGTCAATAAATACATCTATTTTATGATAGTGCAAAAATTTTCAGAAAAAACTTTCATCTGATTATATTTTAATCGAGCCAAAAACGACGTTCTAAACACTTTTTCAAAACACCTTTTAAAGGTGAATTTTTCAAGTTTTTGACTTCCGATTCTTTTCAAAACTTTTCATAAATGAACCTCACATTTCAAAACATTTTCAAAAATCATTTTTCAAAACATTTCATCAAACTTACATCTTTTACCACGATCGATCCGATTTAAACGATAAAATCAAATTCGTTTTCTCTCGAATTTCTCAATCGATCATGGGCCACCCTTATGGTGTAAGTCCCAATCCTTTTATGTACATATTTAGTTTTACTTGTACATACTCAAATCATCATTGTCAATATTCAAACATAAACAAACTTCTTTCGTTTGTTTATACACCGATACCATTGGTATTGAAAGGAGCATTATTCCCTGTGAAACTGCTTTCAAACCAATGGGCCTCCCTCACGGTGTAAGTCCCATAACATTCTTTTATGTAAATAGTATTTCTTTGTACATATCAAACTCTCTTCAAATACATACAAATTTTTATCTGTACATAACACAGATACTTTTTATACTCAAGTACAGACAAACTTCGATCGTTTGTTGTTCACTTCACTTGTGTATACACAAACCAACATTCTTTATGTACATACATCTTTTCCTTGTACATATCAATTTCTTTTCATACAAAACTTTCATCTGTATATACATGATACCTTTTATGATAAACTTTGATCATCGCTTCGCTTTCGTACATATACACTGAATACCATTGGTATTGAAAGGAGCATTATTCCCTGTGAAACTGCTTTCAAACCAATGGGCCACCCTTATGGTGTAAGTCCCAACCCCCCTATGTACATCCATCTCTCTCTGTACATAAATACTCGTTCGTGTACATATTCACTTCCTTGTACAGTTCAGACTTGTAAATAATCAAGTTACGCTGTTTTAAACGCTCGTTTACGTTTATATTTCATAAACTTCAAATAAACATCATGCATTGTTTATATTTCCTTCATAAACTCCTGTGAATACATATCACACACACACACACACACACACACACACTTGTTTATACAATTGTCTAATTATAACATAACAATTAGTCTAACCAATAGGTTCCTACTGTAGCCTCCGCTTGGGCTTTATACAAGATAATTCATCTCAAAGATGAGTTTAGCCTCCGCTGGGCTTTATACAAGATAACTCTCCCACGAGTTCAGCCTCCTCTTAGGCTTCATATAAGAAAACTCATTCATCTGTTTAGCCTCCGCTTTGGCTTCATATAAGACAACACTCCGCTGAGTCGCCTCTCTTGGGCTTCGCTCAAAAGAACTCCTCATTGAGTTTAGCCTTCTCTTGGGCATCATACAATGAAAGAGACAGGAAATCTCTTAACAGCCTCCTATTGGGCCTCTAATACAAAGAATCACCCGCGCTAAGATAGAATCCTGAAAGGATGGTTTCCCGGTGAAATCACTTTCAAATCCCCAGAGAGTAAAATTTCTCGGTGAAATTGCTCTTAATTCCAAAAGGATGGTTTCTCGGTGAAATCCCTTTTAAAACAAAGCCAGCCATACCCTATAGCTTCCTCTTGAGCTTCATACAAGGACCCTCGATGACCCTCGGAATGCCTCCTATTGGGCTAACAATACAAGGACCCACGGGCTTCTTAAAAGCATCCCTTTAATCCAACCAATTTCTCCTCGAGATTTAGACATCTATCATCTTTATGGAAGAAGTATCTCATCTATCATATCACATACAGTCAAAAACTTTTCAAACTCTTTTCAAACTCTTTTCAAACTATTTTCAAACAAAAACATCTCTTAATTGTAAGTGGTAACGCTTGTACACTCAAGCAAAACACCCAATGCTTACAGTTAAAAGATTCAACCATCTTTTTTAAAACATCTTTCTTAAACATGTAAGTGGTAACGCTTGTACACTCGAGCAAAACACCTAATACTTACGACGAAAGATTTTAATCAATCAAACTTTTCAAAATGTATGTGATGAAATAGATTAGATACATTTTTCATTAAGATGACATTTGTCTGTCTCTTACTAACATCCGTTGCTTTCCACTAGCATAAGTGGGAACTACGATTGCTCTGACTTTCTCAACATCCTTTTGAGAATACGTAGGCACAAGGTCTCATCCTTGACGAGCAAATTTCTATCTCCCTCAGACCAAACAAACCATAGAACCCTTTAGATCCGAGCTACAAATGCTCTGATTCCCACTAAGGGATATGTATGCAGAAGATCCACAGATCTTTGCGAGCACAATAATAACAAACACTAGAATCCCACATAATTTATCTTTCTAAAAATCCCAAAGGAGAAACTTTCCCAATCATAGAAATAGCAATTAAAACACACAAACATATCAAATATATTCATATATAAAGCTATAGATAACTATATATATTTAGGGTGCTCCATCTATTCCCTTTATATAACAATCCCCTTACTCAGAATCTCCCAATGCGTATGCCTAGTTTGCTTAGTCGTTACGCATACCAATATCAATTGAGGGTATTACACTTTCCCTTTTCATAATCATTAAATCATCTTTCTTGTGTTGAAAATAATAAAGCTTGATGCTCATGCATCTTTATAAACAAATCAAAAGAGTAAATCGTTTGCCGAGAACCAATTCACGTTCGAATCCTCTAGCCACCTTTAACGCGAACAGAAAATGGCGACTACTGGGAGTACGAAACTTTGATTTTCAAAAATGTGACTCGCTCGAGAGCACCAAGCTTTTTGTTTTCAAAAAGAAAAGAAAGGGATAAGCTTTTATGTTTTGCATATATCTTTTTCTTTATTGTGTGTTTTCGCGATTTCATCGATGGAAAGAAATCCTAACCCGATTTAAGAAACATTTTAAGATCTAGGTGGAGGTATTAATACGTGAGAAGTTCAATGCTTACGGTTAATATCTCTGGAGGTTGTCTTGAGGGTATTGTGTTTAGCAAGTATTTGCGAAGATTTGCTTTCGAGGAAACTCGAGAAGTCGAGTGGGTGTAGAACACATAACCCATCCCGCCATTTAGGATGTAGTGATATTATTCGGTGTAAGCCTAGAGTAATTGTCATGCGAGACTACGACCAGCGTAGTTTCTCTTGAAAATATTATTGGACCATCGAGTATTCAACAAATTCGATAATATTTCAAAGAGGAGTGTTGAGCAGATTATCGTGAGAACCTGTTTCACGATGAATAAGCCCTTAGAACTTAACCACGTTGATTCTTATCGTTGGCTTCATGCTCGTGACTTCAACGCTGCCGTGTGTATAACTACTAACCATGTTTGCCGATTCATGCATTCATTCATTCAAAACAAAACAAAAACTTCATTTCTCTTCCCATTTCCAAAGAATTTAGAGATTTTTCTTTGTAAAATATTTTAGGTTAGAGTGATGGACGCCGAGGAAGATTCACCAAAAGATACAGCTTTTAGAATTTGATGTAGGAAAGTTGAAAGAGTTAGCATCCTTGGTAGAAGATCCTCGGATTTTAGAAAACGATATGGAACTCTTTTAACTCTTCTGAACGCTAACGTTGATGAGGGACTTCTCAAAACTTTTGTTCAGTTCTACGACCCAGTCTATCGCTGTTTTACTGATTATCAGTTGATGCCTACTTTGGAAGAGTACGCGCACATCCTAGGTATCTCAGTATCGGACAAAGTGCCTTTCAATGGTTTGGAAGCCATTCCCAAGTCACCAGTCATTGCAACGATGACTCACTTAAAGAAATCTGAGATAGACAAAAACCTAACTACCAGAGGAAAACTCTTAGGACTGACTTCAAAGTTCCTAATGGAGAAGGCTCTCAAATTCTCTGAAGCTGGTAGTATGGTAGCCTTTGAAGCTATTTTAGCTTTACTCCTCTATGGATTGGTGTTATTTCCCAACGTCCCAAATTTCATTGATATCAACGCCATAAGGATCTTTCTGATTGGAAATCCCGTTCCCACCTTGCTTGGTGACACCTACGTCTCTATTCATCACAGGAATCGTCAAGGAGACGGAACTATCGTGTGTGTAACTGCTTTTCAAATGGATTACCTCACACTTGCCTAAATCTCCTATCTTCCGCGAAAACAAAGACGAGTGGCATTAGTCTCGAAGACTCATGTCTCTTACAAACGACGATATCCATTGGTATACCTTGGCAGACAATGAGATGAAAATCATTGAGAGCTGTGGAGAATTTGCCAACGTACCTCTCATTGGTACGAAAGGAGGAATCAACTACAACCCTTTCCTGGCGAGACGTCAACTCGGATACGCAAACTCTAGTAAACCTCTTGGTTTCACTGTAGAGAGTTACTTTTATCACGAAGGAGAGGATTCCCAAGGATTGAAAGCTAGGATGACCAAAGCTTGGCATCACATCCGAAGGAAAGAAAAAGGGAAGGCAAAGAATTGTGTAGCCATGGAAACCTACACTTTTGGGTAAAGAAAAGAGCGAAGGAATTTCAATGCCTTACGCTTATGAGGATCCCATGTTCTCAATCGCCCAAATCAACAAATTTTCCCATCAAGTGGGAGAATACCAAGAAGCCTTGACCAAGATAAGGTTTGAGAAAGAACCTTTGAAAACAAATTCCTTAAGACTAATCTTGAGAATGAGAAGCTCAAGAAGCAAGTCAAGGATCATGAAAAGACGCTTTACTTCCAGGATGAATGACTCATGGAGAAAGATGAGAAGATTCGCCATAAGGATAACGCAATCCAGAGATACGTCAAAGAAAGGAAAAAAAAGCTTGAGGAGATGACAACCAGCGATCCTGCTCCCAACGAGTGGAAGAGAGTCATCGCAAGCTAAAGCGAGAAAGTCGAACTAAAAGCTCGCTATGGAAAGGAAATCCTGAAGCTGAAGCTGCATCAAGCCTTTGGATCTTCATCCGACGAAGACGTTTAATTAGTTCAATTTAGTTTGTATTTTATCATTTAATTTATCATTCGTGTGAGCAATGCTCCAACAAAAAACAATTGTTGTAATCTTCTTCCATTTAATTAATAAATGTGTGTTTTTTCCATCCAAATATTTTGCAGAAATATCTCTTTTAGCATTAGATTCTTTGGAAATTTCTTTTCTTTACAATCATAATCATGCATCATATTCTGCATTTAAGTCTATTGTCTAGAGTCTGATACCTACACAGTTTCATGCTACACAGCTTGAACAGCTTGAACAGCTTGAACAGCTTGCATAGATTGAACGGATAGGAAAAGATCGTCAAGCTGTCGCGTCTTAGAGTTTCTCGACCGCGTCCACAGCCTACTCGAACATACGATACAAGATCAAAAAGAAGAAAAGTAATGGAAGGATTTGAGCAAGAGAACGTTGAACTCCGTAGCACGGTAACAACATTGCAAGAAGAAGTGGAGAGACTCACATCTTTGGTCAACTCATTTGGCAGCAAGAAAGTCAACAAGCAAGATCGAAAACAAAACCAAGCAATGACTTCAGAGGATACTACTACTCCGGCCAGTCAGCTTATTAGTTCACCTTTCAGTATGCCAGAAGGCTATCCATGGGGCATGCCTTTCAACTTTGGCATCGGATTTCGCCAACCGACTTCTCAAACAACCTCGCTTGAAATACCTACCTTGCAGCAAAACTCTACATTTACTCCGCAACGTGGAGTAACTCTTCCACAAGTAACAATGCCGGTTTCTCAACTAATCATGACGAACTCAGCTTCCATAGTACACACTACCTTAGACGAAGAAGTTCATCATACTCCAGGCAGTAACTCAAATCCACGCGGTTGTCATACCCCAAATTTTGACCTAATATACCACCTTACATTTGCATCATTGCACAACCAACTCAAACAACATTAATCGGTGTAGCATTCACAGTCAAAATTAGGGTTTCATCAGATTTTCATCTGATTCAAGAGCTAACCAATTAGGGTTTGAGATTTTCTCATCTTATTTGATCTATCCTGATCAAATCATCAACCTTCAATCCTCAGATATCCAATTTTCTCACAGATCAATCGAGGATCGACCAATTAGGGTTTTGATCGGGCATGAGAATTCTTTGACTTTTTGAACAAGAAATAACTTTTTTGGATAGAGATTGGTCATTATATCTTAGATACAACATCTTGACCTAATTTCTGGATTCAAAACATCACAGAGGTTCACAAAATTCATCAGTCGTTTTCAGAAACATCTGATGAAATTTCATTTGTACAGAAAAGTCAAACTTTGACTTTTGGTCAAATTTTTCAAAACAAAACTTTTTCCAACATCAAAATACTTCAAATGATCCATCATGATCATAAAAAATCAAAGAATTTGAAAAGTCAACAAAAAGTCAAAAGTTTTTATACTTAGAAATTTTTCTAAGTGTTGAAATTTCTTACTTTTTCCAAACTTCAAGCCATTCTTTCACCAAGTTCCAATTTGAATTTGAAAAAACTCAAAACATGAAAGTTGTAGCTTGTGGAAAGATCTTTCCAAAATGTCCAAGAACTCTCAAATCCATGGAGTCTAGCTATACTTTTGAAATTGAAACATAAGGCTCCATGAAACTTGATTTTCAAAGATCAAAACATCAATTATAGGTCATTTTTTTAGTTTTCTTCACCAAGAAGTAATTCAACCTTGCCACCTTGCCAAATTGAGTCATCAAACTGATAAACATCAGTGAGAAGTGATAATTGAAAGATTGGATCAAGTTGGATAATTTCACACATGGTGAAAAAAGGAACCTTCCTTTTGCTTTACAAAAGACTTTCTTGCCCCTTAAGCTTTCTTTGAATTACCAAATGCCATGTCCTTCTTGCCTAACATTGCAGTCCTAATTGGCCTATAAAAGGATCACATTTCAAGCCTAAATGAACACCAAAAACAATACAAATTCATGCTTTTCACTTTCTTGAAAATCAAGTAATATAGTGCAAATTGAGAAAACATAGCATTTTGAATTTGAGCTAAAACCATGATGAAATTTGGTGTCATACATGTTGCATAATCACTATCAAACTTGTTACAAGCTTAAAATCAAATTGAACTAAGCTTAAAATCAGTTTTCATTTTCATATTTTCAAAACTTGCAAAACTGCCATAGGATTCGAATCAAGTTTGTTGGATTAATTCGTGTTGTGAGCATCCTAACACCTTCCATGAACATCATATGAGTGAGCCAAAACAAGAACAATCATCTGTAACACGATTTACTCCGAAATCCAGTTGCCATTTTTGAACTGTGCAGGTCGACTTGAGCAGGATGATCCAGATGAATCCATGATGCGCAGACCACTCACATAGCTTCCTTACATGCCGCTGGAGCAATCAAGAAACAACAATGGAAACACGCTTGCCCGTAATTCGATTCTCATTTTCCGTATGAACACGAACTTGGTTATCATGATTCATTGATTCTTTTGACAAAAACTCTTGGCCAATTGTTTTCGACTCATAACGATTGATAACCCTCAATAAAATCAAAAATCATCAACTACACATGATTTAATTTAAGATTTTCATTAGGGTTCATCACGTTCTTCAAACCTAAATCGTTCTAGACCTGAATATAAATGAAATTAACAACCATATTCATGTTCGTGGTGCAAAATCGATCAACTTTGATGTTTACATCATTGAATTTCATGGAGAAACAAAGATTTTAGGTTGGATTTGGCAAAAATCAAAACACGAACCCAGGCTGCGCGCGTTCTTCATCTGTTCTTCATTTTTCAAATATTTAAAATTTCCAATCTTATGTTAACACGTGTGTGAGTCCACTAACACTTCAGCGCATTTGGCTAAGCGGTTCCTGGCTTGGTCTTAAGTCTTCTTGCCACGCGTCCCACTCAATGGTCATGGGTTCAACACCCACCAAGACCATTCTTTTTACAAACTTTCCAAATTTTTTCATGTTTTTTATCAAACTTTCACAATTTTTTTGACCAATCAAAACTTCTCATTTTGAGATGATTTTTTAAACACTTGTCAATAAATACATCTATTTTATGATAGTGCAAATATTTTTAGAAAAAAACTTTCATCTGATTAAATTTTAATCGAGCCGAAAACGACGTTCTGAACACTTTTCAAACCTCCTTAAAAGGTGAATTTTTCAAGTTTTCGACTTCCGATTTTTTCAAAACTTTTCATAAATGAACCTCACATTTCAAAACATTTTCAAATCATTTTTCAAAACATTTCATCAAACTTGCATCTTTTACCATGATCAATCCGATTTAAAACGATAAAACTGATTTCGTCTTCTCTCGAATTTCTCGATCGATCATGGGCCACCCTTATGGTGTAAGTCCCAATCCTTTATGTACATATTTAGTTTTACTTGTACATACTCAAATCATCATTGTTAATATTCAAACATAAACAAATTTCTTTCGTTTTCATTCGTTTGTTTATACGCTGAATCCATTGGTTCTAAAGGAAGGTTTCTTCTGAGCGAAATTTCTTTTTGACCAATGGGCCTCCATCACGGTGTAAGTCCCATAACATTCTTTTATGTACATAATATTTCTTTGTACATATAAAAAAACTTTCAAAACACATACAAATTTTTATCTGTACATAATACAGATACTTCATTTTATACTCAAGTACAGACAAACTTCGATCGTTTGTTTTCACTTCACTTGTGTATACACAAACCAAACATTCTTTATGTACATACACAATCTTTTCCTTGTACATATCAAACTTTTTATCTGTACATAATAGATACCTTTTATAGATAAAACTTCAATCAATCATTTCTGTTTCATCTATATATTTTACACTGAATACCATTGGTATTGAAAGGAGCATTATTCCCTGTGAAACTACTTTCAAATCAATGGGCCTCCCTTATGGTGTAAGTCCCAACCCTCCTATGTACATCCATCTTTCTTTGTACATAAAAACTCGTCCGTGTACATATTCATTTCCTTGTACACAGTACAAACTTGTGAATAATCAAGTTGCGCTCGTTTTAACGTTCGTTTCACAGACACTTGTTTATATTTCATAAACCGCTATAAATAAACATCATGCATTGTCTATATTTCCTTCATAAACTCCTGTGAATACATATCACACACACACACACACCTGTTTATACAACTGTCTAGTTATAACATAACAATTAGACTAATCAATAGGTTCCCACAGTATAGCCTCCGCTTGGGCTTCATACAAGATAACTCATCCCAGCTGAGTTTAGCCTCCGCTTGGGCTTCATACAAGATATTTTTATCTCCAATAGAGTTTAGCCTTCTCTTGGGCTTTGTACAAAGAAACTCTCCCCACAGAGTTAGCCTCCGCTTAGGCTTCATATAAGACAACACTCCCCTGTTGAGTCAGCCTCCTCTTGGGCTTCGTTCAAAAGAACTCCTCTTTGAGTTTAGCCTCTCTTGGGCATCATACAATGAAAGAGATAGAAATCTCTTAACAGCCTCCTATTGGGCTTCCAATACAAAGAATCACCCGCTAAGATAGAACCCCGAAGGATGGTTTCCGGTGAAATCACTTTCAAAATTCCCGAGAGTAAAATTTCCTGAAATTGCTCTTATTCGTAAAAGGATGATTTCTGAAATCCTTTCAAGCCAAAGCCAACCATACCCTATAGCTTCCTCTTGAGCTTCATACAAGGACCCTCGATGACCTCGATGACCCTCGGAATGCCTCCTCTTGGGCTTACAATACAAGGACCCACGGGCTTCTTAAAAGCATCCCTTTAATCCATCATCTCTATGGAAGAAGTATCTCATCTATCACATCACATACAATCAAAAAACTTTTCAAAATTTTTAAATTCTTTTCAAACAAAAACATCTATTAATTGTAAGTGGTAACGCTTGTATACTCAAGCAAAACACCCAATACTTACAGTTAAAAGATTCAATCATCTTTTTCAAAACATCTTTCTTAAACATGTAAGTGGTAACGCTTGTATACTCAAGCAAAACACCTAATACTTACGATGAAAGATTTTTATCAATTAAACTTTTCAAAAATGTATGTGATGAAATAGATTAGATACATTTTTCATTAAGATGACATTTGTCTGTCTCTTACTAACATCCCTGCTTTCCACTAGCATAAGTGGAACTACGATTGCTCGACTTTCTCAACATCCTTTGAGAATACGAGGCACAAGGTCTCATCCTTGCCGAGCAAATTTCTATCTCCCCGACCAAACAAACCATAGAACCTTGTAGATCCGAGCTACAAATGCCCGATTCCCACTAGATATGTATGCGTAAGATCCACGATCTTTGCGAGCACAATAATAACAAAACCTAGAATCCCACATAATCATCTTCTTAAAATCCAAAGGAGAAACTTTCCCAATCATAGAAATAGCAATTAAAACACACAAACATATCAAACATATTCATATATAAAGTCAGATAACTACATATATTTAGGGTGCTCCATCTATTCCCTTTATATAACAATCCCCTTACTCGAATCCCCAATGCGTTATGTCTAGTTTGCGCTAGTCGTTACGCATACCAATATCAATTGAGGGTATTTCAGCTTTCCCTTTTCATAATCATTAAATCATCTTTCTTGTGTTGAAAATAATAAAGCTTGATGCTCGCATCTTTATAAACAAATCAAAAGATTTAAATCGTTGCACGAAGATCCGAACTCACGTCAGATCCTCAGCGCCACCTTTAACGCGAACAACGGTTCAATGAAAATATCCAGAACAACTCCTCAAAATGCACTTGAGATAAAAACAATTCGTGGAAAGAATTATTTGGGAAAACGCCCAGATCCGTGCTTAGTTCTCGAATGCCCGCAAAATTCAAAGTCCCGATTTTGAAAAGTACAAAGGAAACTCCCGTCCGCAAAGTCATCTCACGATGTATGGAAAATGTCTACGACAACGAAGATCATCATTGTTAATCCATTATTTCCAAGATAGTCTCACCGTGCCGCACTAAAGTGGTACATGGGTTTAGACAAAGACGAATATCCAAACATTCAACGACTTAGGTGAAGCCTTTGTCCAGAATACAAGTTTAACTTGGATATGGCTCGATAGGATCAACTCCGTTCCATGTCTCGAAAGAAAGGGAGACATTCAAGGAATATGCACAACGATGGAGGGAAATTGCCCAAGTCAACCCACCATTGGAAGAGAAGGAGATGACTAAGGTATTCTTGAATACTCTAGGCTCATTCTACTACGAGCGAATGATCGCTAGCGCCCCGAGATTTCATCGAGATGGTGAGCATGGAATGCGATTAGAAGAGGGTTCGAACCGACGCCTAACCAAGGAAGCAGGATCTTCTAGCGGAACAAAGAAGGTTGGAACCAGTTTTCCAAGGAAGAAAGAGCATGACATAGGAATGGTATCCCGAGGAAACCACGAAGAATGTCATTCAACAACGATGTGTAGCTGCCATAGCACCCACCGTCAACACAACTAAACACGAATTGCTCCGCAATTCCAACAAATTCAACAAAATCAACAAACTCAACAACCTCGTCAACAGGCTCAGCAGTTTAGCAATCAAAACCGTACGCCTCGGGTTACGCAATTCGACCCGATCCCAATGACGCATACGTAACTTTACCCGCAATAATAGAAAAGAATCGACATGCATAAGGTCACCACTCGGTTCCCGAGAAATTACCATGGTGGTACAAAAGCACGATCTTGCCCTTTTCACCAAGGGCACCGTGCCATGACCTTGAGCATTGTATAGCATTAAAGGCGTAAGGAGATTAGTGAGATCTAATCTTCTTTCCTTCGAAATACAAGTCCGAATGTGCAAGCCAATCCGCCTCACAAGGCACTCTGAGTTTGATATCGAGAAACACGACATGTATCTCACATGCACGTAAACCGATCAGAGGAAACTTGGTGCATCTCCATGAAGCATACAAGTACCATGAGCACCTTCGCTAAGCATGATTACGCAGCTTTCCGATCTTCCAAGAATATTCAAGGATGTTCCACCATAAAAGCGATATCCAAGATTTGTTAGACATCGGTGATCTACGATCTACGAAATAGAGATGACCATGACGTAAATACGAGGGCATTTTCTCGCATGAGCTTTTAGTCTCGATATCAACTCGAAAACCTCAAGTAAACGCATCATCCCTTGTTTCAACATACCCAAGCACGTGGAGATTGAATGCAACAGCCCAAAGACCTCGTAGTCTCCTTTGGTAATTTGCCTACCGGTCCCTGTTCTATACAGCCTACCAAAGCAATTCCTTACCAATACAATGCAACCCCGATAGAGGATGGAAGGAGAAACCCATGCCTACTCTTCCACTAATGTCAATATAATGTAAATAGGACGAGTAACACAAGTGGACGAGTGCACACCCATTGCCACCTAGACCGCCTGCAGCCTCGTTGTCCGACAAAATCCAGCTAACATATCTTCGAGAATCTCGCAACGATTCCTCGTTAACCCAAGCACAAATGTTGGTCCTCCGATAGAGCCAACGCCAACGCAGATTTTGATGAGATAATGGGTTAATCAAAAAGAGTGAATATCGAGTCGTGGATCAGCTGATGCAGACTCCTTCCAAGATTTCAATACTGTCTCTACTCCTCAACTCCGAAGCTCACCGAGAAGCTTTGATGAGAGTATTAGACCAAGCGTATGTGGATCACGATGTGACTACAGACCAGTTTGGAGGGATCGTCTCCAACATAACAGCTTGCAATAATCTAAGCTTCAGTGACGAGGAACTTCCAGAAGAAGGGAAAGATCACAACTTGGCCCTCCACATCTCAATGATCTGCCAATCAGATTCCTTGTCCAATGTATTGGTAGATACAGGTTCATCTTTGAACGTAATGCCGAAAACGACACTCGCTCGTTTGGCTTACAAAGGGACTGTAACACCCCATTCTACCCAAAGATTAATTAATCAAAATCAGAGTATTAAAATTTCATTAACAAATTTGAGGCATCACATCGACACCACAAAACTCATTTTATAAAATATTTTCATCAACACAAATATTGGATACATAGCATCCTCAGGATTATAAAACAATCACTAAAACAACAACTACAAACAACATAAACAACCCATCCCGAAAAGCATGATCGAGCGACATCGACTCGACAAAGCAGCCTATAAACTCCGTCTTCAACACCTGACGTTACAAGATAAAGGTAACGCTAACAAGTAAAGGGTGAGATACTCCAAAACATATAATTAAAGGCATGATAACATATATATATATAGTTTTGGAATCATAAATGATATAGGTTAGTGAGCACTTTTAACATATATCCACCTCTCACATACTTTAATCATCATATTAGTATATATAATTAACACCTTATCAACCTAACATCATCGACATAGATCATCTCAATATCATATAAACTTTTCCCACCATGTAATCATCATAAATCAATACTTCACTAAACAACACGGCAATCATAAACAACAACACAATATAAACAAAATCCTCACAAATTGGCTAAAGCCCATCGTCGCTTGGCATAAAAGCCCATCGTCGCTTTGGAATAAAAGCCCATAGTCACTTTGGCATAAAGTCACTTTGGCATAAAAGCCCATCATCACAAACATCATCACATCATATTTGCAACAAGCATTTTATCAAAGTCAAAACATCGCAAAACTCATCATTTATATTCATCGCATAGTCATCATGAAATTATCATATCATATTCATTTCATATTCATCATAAAGTTCATCACAAAAAGACATCATATAGCATCGCAATTCCACATAAACCATCATATAAAACTCGACATCAAACGACTCGATAACATAAACGACTCCATGAGACACGACTATGTTATGCATGTGGTACCCGTCGCTTTGTCCGTAATTAGGGACACTTGGCATAAAGCCGATCATCACTTGGCATAAAAGCCCTCGTCGCCTCGTCGCCAATGCAATGTATGTGACTCGACAACACGACATCACAAACACGACACAACAAAAACATCATCATCGCACATCAAAATTGGCATAAGCCCACGTCACCATAATTTATCCACATCAAGATAAATATATCATCGCATCATATTTGCATTATGCAAACCATCACCAATAATTCATCATCATCATCAAAAGTCATGCATTCACAAAATGGAAGCATATATCAACAACATCAATATAATCATCGCATCATCATGTATAAACACATATATCATCATTACC
Organism: Vicia sativa; assembly: GCA_021764765.1. Classification (NCBI taxonomy): domain Eukaryota; kingdom Viridiplantae; phylum Streptophyta; class Magnoliopsida; order Fabales; family Fabaceae; genus Vicia; species Vicia sativa. The sequence goes on along the minus strand of CM038793.1, from coordinate 177,620,946 downwards.
AACAAAGTCATTTAGTCATGAACACATCATCGTAAACCTCATGTATAGTCACATAGCATCATCATCAAGTAAAGCACTTAATTCCAAACATGGAAAAATAATCAAACCATCAATAATCGTCATAAAAGTCATTCATAAAAATCAGAATCAATCATAATCATTGCATTTCATGCATATAGAATTCATCACAATATAATACTCACTTTAGTCATATAAACATCGCATAACAATTAAGCATATCATTGGAGTAGGACTCCCGTCGTGTTTGCCATAACAGGCCAAGGCATAAGCCTTCATCATATTTCGCGTCCTTGCTAATTCTCGTCATCGAAATATCTAATGCATCGCTAAACGAATCACCTCTTCACCACTCACTCACATCCTCGTTGTTTCCTCAACGCTACTAATCGATTCGCGTTCCTCACATCATCATAACAAAAGTCATCGCCTAAGTATCAAACATAGCAACGTTATCATCTCTTTATATCCAACTTAACTCAAACTCGAGTAACTCGTTACTCATTCCAATTCGTCTAATCACACTATATTACACCTCTCAAACATCTCCAATAACTCTTGGCATCATCATATCGCGATATCTCGCTAATTCGTATTATCTCCATAACTTAACAACTTCTATACCCGATTCATTCGCATCCAATAATCACATCTCAATAAACACTTATTAAAATAAGCTTCTAAAGCTACTCAATTCATTATCATCTTGAAGATTATCTCACTAGCTTTCCAACGCAACAAACGGCGCCTAAATCGGAGTTACGGTTTGAAAGTTATGACCGAAACGATTTTTTGGAAAAAGCCTACCCGAGCATCAACACGGGCACCCGTGTGCATCAACACGGCCCGTGTTGATGACTCTGCAACACCCTTTTTTCACGTTTTTAAGCTTCCAAAATCACCCCAATCCATTCCTAATCATCCCCAAACATCCCAACATCATCTAAATCGAATTTCCAACATGTAGCAATGATTTAAAGCACACAATTACATCAAGAAACACATCAAAGCTCATAAACCCTAAATCAATTCATACCCAAATCCAAAATATATTCTATCAAACCCAACTATATGAGTGAGAGAATCAAACCCCTTACCTCTTGATTGTGCAACTTGAGCTCCCAATGATCATCCATGGCTTGCTCTTCATCTTCCTCTTCTTCCAACCCTAGCTCATCTTTTTCTCTCCTCTTTCTCTCTATTTCTTCTCTCTTCTTTCCTTTCTATTTCCTTTTCCTTCTTCTCTCTTATATCTCTAATTCCTCTAATTGCAAAACAAACCCTCCTCCACTTTTTCTAACTTATACCATTTCTTTCTATAATTCCATAATTGACCCAAACGGTTTAAACGCACAATTGCCGGTCCGAATAAATAATTATCGGTATGAATAATATTTCGTCAATTATATTAATTAATATACCGACTAAATAATATAATTTATCATGAAATAATTATTAACCGATAATCCCAAAAATAATAATATAATATTATTTAATTAAATACCTTAATAATCAAGCATAGGACGCCAATGAAGTTCAACGACATAATAGTAAAAGCTTTCGATGGATCAAGAAAGTCAGTTATTGGGGAAGTTGATCTCCCGATGACAATTGGCCCGCACACTTTCCAAATTGCTTTCCAAGTTATGGACGTACCAGCTGCTTACAGTTGTCTATTAGGAAGACCTTGGATCCACGAGGCAGAGCAGAATTCTACTCTCCATCGAAATTAAAATTCACAAGAATGGAAAGTTGGTGACCATCACAGAACAGCTTTACTTATAAGTCATCTATCCAGCTTTCTTTCATCACAGCCTAATGACATTGAAGGGACGATCTCCCGAAAATCCGTAGAAGATGAATCTACCAACAAAAATGATCATCTATCTCTTCGTATAAAGAAGTCGCACAAATGGTGAAAGATGGCAATACTAAAGGATGGGGACAAGTTATCAAACCGCCAAGAATGAAAAAAGTCGGACTCGGGTTCACACCGTAGTCTCCAAAGACAAGCAAAGGATGAAACACTTCGTCCAATCAAAGAAGTTTTCAAAGGGGGATTCCTAAAATCCTCTCCAAGAGGTTAGCATTGTAACCATCGAAGAGGATGAAGACGATCCATCTGAATCTGAAGAATGGAGCACTTATTTAAACAGCCCTGAGTATGTGTCTCAAGAGGAGTCATATGCGCCAACTGACCAATTCAAAGACATGTCCCTGCAAAGGCATGAAAATCCACCTATCCCTGCTGAAGTTTGGGATACCTTGGGAGAACCAAGTGGCAAATTCGACTACATGGTGAAACATACTCGCTGAAAGCTCAAAATCGAATCGAAGATATCCAACCCACGGATGGGGTGATTCTTTGATTATCCTAGTCAAATGAAGAGGTATACTGTCTTTCTCGCCTAATCACCAATCGAGATCCCCAATGAAGATCTCGCTCAACACACCTGGAATTCACCAAACCGCATCCTGTTACCACTACATCAACATGATCATCAAGATCAAGAGCACGATTCGGATACGATTTGGAAAGTGTCGACAACGAGTCTCTTCACTCAAGATTGGAGGATACATCCCAAAATTCAACACAAAGATCAACAGAAGCACATATGCTACATCTCATACTTCCCGATCTGTTAGTCAAGAAGATTGCTCCAGCAGCACAAAGGGCAAGAGCTATCGTCCAGAGTCTTCAAAGCCGGCTCAAACAGCAACCAAAGTCTACTCAAGGGTTAAACCAAGCGGAAAATTACCAGAGTACCTTGACTTCCAAGGAGTTCGTCACTATGAAACCCGTTGAAGTTCGGACTAATGTTCATAGCTCTAAGTAGTTTATCTTTGCTTTTGTTTTGAACTCTCACTCGCCCAAAGTGTAGAGATGTTTTATGTGGTTTTAGCTTTTAAATAATTTCTCCGCTTGCCCAAGGCGAATGAGTTTGTGTTTTAGGGCTCTATTTCATAGTGTAAATTATAAATAAAACGCGTTGTTTTGTTTCCACACTTTGTGTTTATTTTCATTTTTACCCTTTTCTTGGAAATGATAATCCTAAAAAACACATAAAAAAAATCTTCAAAAATATAAAATTAATCTGCATACACTTTCACGTTAACTTTCTTAAAAAAAAAATGATGACAAAGAGTTAATTAATCAAACATAAATCAAATATGCAGATTAATAGATGGACAAATCCATTGAAAGCAATAACTCTATGCTCTTTCCCAACTTTGAAACCCGTGAAGTCGCCGAGGAAGAAGTTGAAGAAGAGATCCCAGATGAAATTTCTAGACTGCTAAAGCACGAGGAAAGGATCATTCAGCCTCATAAAGAACCTCTAGAAGCAATCAATTTGGGTTCTGAGGAAGATAGAAAAGAAGTAAATATCGGAGCTTCACTCAACAAAGGTCAAAAGCAAACTGATAAATCTTCTCAAAGAATATGTTGATGTGTTCTCTTGGTCCTACCAGACATGCCAGGTTAGATACAAGATCGTGGAGCATCACCGTTAAAACCGAGTGTCCGCCGCTAAGCAAAGTCGAGAAGAGTTCACCCCGAAATGGTCGATAAAATCAAAAGGAAGTTCAAAAGCAAACGGGTTTCCTCGTCACTTTTGAATATCCTCAACGGCTAGCCAACATAGTACCTGCTCCAAGAAAGATGGAAAGGTCGAATGTGTGTTGACCATCGATCCGAACAAAGCAAGTCCGAAGACGATTTCCCACTACCGATATCGACATGCTAGTGGATAGCACCGCAAAATTCAACGCCTTTTCCTTCATGGACGATTTCTCGGTTATAATCGATCGAATGGCCTCAAGACATGGAAAAGACATCCTTCATCACGGCACTTTTTGCTACAAAGTAATGCCGCTTGATTAAAGAATGCAAAGCAACTTACCAAAGGGCAATGACTACTCTCTTTCATGACATGATGCACAAAGAGATCAAGTCACGAGATGACATGATAGCAAAATCGACATCAAGATGAACATATAGACTATCTCTTAAAGTTGTTTCAACGACTAAGGAAATTTCAGTCTGTCTCAATCCTAACAAATGCACCTTTGGGGTAAGATCCGAAAGCTCCTAGGTTTCATCGTCACAAAAGGAATTGAAGTGGACCCCGACAAAGTCAAAGCTATTCAAGAGATGCCTACGCCACGCACGGAAAAGCAAGTAAGAGGATTTCTTGGACGATTGAATTACATCTCCGATTTATCTCTCGATGATCGCACCTGGGCCGATATTCAAGCTTCTCCGCAAAGATCAAAGGTTGTGTGGACAGCCGATTGCCAAAAAGCATTCGACAAGATCAAGGAATACCGCGTAACCACCAATACCGATCCCTCCGCTTGAAGGAAGACTACTAATTAGGTACCTTACCGCATTAGAAGAGTCCATGGGTGCGATTGGACAGAAGATGACACCGTAAGAAGGAGCATGCCATTTATTATTTGAGTAAAAGTTCACAGATCGGAAACTCGTTACTCCATGCTCGAGAAAACATGTTGCGCTTTGGTGGGCTTCAAACGCTCCGCCAAGACATTATCAATCACACAACTTGGTTAATCTCCAAATGGATCCAATCATACGATTTGAGAAACCCGCTTGACCGGAGAATCGCCATGGCGTATGCTATTATCCGAATATGACATCTAGTACCGCTACCAAAAGCGGTCAAAGGAAGCATTCTCACCGATCACTTGGCTCATCACCGCCAACGAATACCAATCTCTCAAATTTGACTTCCCGACGAGGATGTTATGTACTTGAAAATGAAAGATTGGGACGAACCCACACGGAGAAGGACCAGATCCGAATCCAGATGGGGTTTAGTCTTTGATGGAGCAAGAACGCCTTTGGCAATGGAATTGGGGCGCCATCATCACTCCCGAGGGTTCTCATATCCCATTTTCCGCCGATTGTCGTTTGATTGCACCAACAACATCGCAGTATCGAAGCTTGCATCATGGGTATCAAGAAGCTATCGACTTGAGGATCAAGATCCTTGATATATATGGAGACTCATTGTGATCAATCAAATCAAAGACAAGTATGAAACTCATCATCTTGGTCTAATTCCTTACAGAGATTATGCAAGGCGATTGTTGACTTTCTTCAACAAAGTAGAACTGCATCATATCCTCGAGATCGTAACCGAATGGCGATGCCTTGGCTACTCTATCTTCCATGTTCAAAGTCAACGATTGAATGATATGCCCGTAATCCGACGACGCCTTGAAAGACCGTGATACGATTCGCAATCAAGCTTCGCCGATAAACCGTGGTTCCACGACATCAAACGCTTCCTTCAAACACGAGAGTACCCGCCGGGCATCGTACAAAGATAAGAAAACTCTAAGGAGGCTTTCCAGAATTTCTTCCGAACGAGGATGTGCTATACAAAAGAAACTCCGATATGGTTCTCAAAAGGCCGACGACAAGAAGCGTATACGATCATCCATGAAGTGCATGAAGGATCCTTGGAACCCATTCAAATGGGCATGCAATGTCTAGGAAAATCTTGAGAGCAGGATACTATTGGATAATGATGGAATCGATTGCGCAAACACGCCAAAAGATGTCACAAGTGCCGATCTACGCAGATAAGATCCATGTGCCTCCGACTTACTCAACGCTCTCTCTCCATGGCCTTTCTCCATGTGGGGCATCGACATGATTGGAATGATTGAACCAAAAGCCCAACGGACATCGCTTCATTCCGTGGCTATTGATTACTTCACCAAATGGGTCAAGCAAGATTCACGCCAACGCCACAAGACAAGTGGTTGTGAGGTTCATCAAGAACAACCTCATTTGCCGATACGGAATTCCAAGCAAGATCATTATCGACAATGGATCAAACTTGAACAACAAAATGATGAAGGAACTGTGAGGAATTCAAGATCGAGCATCATAACTCATCTCCTTACCGCCAAAGATGAACGGCGCCTGAAGCAGCCAACAAGAACATCAAAAGATCGCCCGTAAGATGGTCATCACCTACAAAGACCGGCACGAAATGTCGCCATTTGCTCGCATGGGTATCGTATCAAGACGCACTTCAATAGGGCAACTCTTTTCTCTAGTATATGGCATGGCAAAGGTTCTCGTAGAAGTTGAGATCCCATCAATGAGAGTTCTCATGGAAACTAAGCTATCTCGAGGTCGAATGGTGTCAAAGCAGATACGACCAACCGAACTTAATGAAGAAAAGCTCGACCGCCTGTGTCATGGACAACTCTATCAAAGAAGAATGAAGAAAGCTTTACAAGAAGGTCCGACCGTGAATTTGAACACCCCATCTAAATACCCCGAATATATTAATTAAATTAATATCTAAATCATCTTTAATCAGAGTTTAACACGGTATAATAAGGGATGTCACAATTAATAATCAAAACAAACTTCATTTAAACAGTAGCCATGCTACACTGAGGATCATCATCCAATAATTTAATCATTATAAGACCATGTGTCGCACCCCAAAAATTACCCTCCTTACCATAAATTTTCTTGGAACATCCCGTCATGATTAATTCATCGTTTCAACCAGATTTAACTCAAATTTTGGTTCAGGTTACATTCGAATATTGCACGACGGAAAATTCGAGTTCATTCGAAACTTCGAGAAGTTGAAAGAATTTATATTGTGTTAATCTGGATTTACCAAATGCAAAAGGTGGTTCAAGAGATTTAAGGCAGATATTTGGCTCGATATTCAAAGTTTGGTGACTCGAGTGAATAATGCTAAATTTGTTGTGTTGAAATTTTGAGCTCTTAGTTTTTGAATACGCATTATTACTGCTTCAAGTACCTCATTGGGATTTGTATCGAAATTCATTCGTGGTTCAAGTTGATTCAAGCGACTAAATGAATATTTTGTCGAGATTCATGGTGTTGAGTTTTTTTTGGAATTCATGATCTATGATTTCAATTATTCCGTTTTCGGGTTTCTTTCAAGTTCATTTAAAAGTATTTTGATCTACGAAAATATTTGAATTTTAGGCCATTTTTGGTACATCTAAGTCCTATATCAATTACAAGTTGCAAGGAATGTGACTGATGCAAGTCCACCCCAAAATCCAATTTACAAAGTTGAAAACTTCTCAAGCCCAAAAGGAAATTCGAAGATTTCGAGCCAAGATTTGTTGTTATACTTTAAGTCGACAAGACGGTTAAGTTTGGTTTCAAAGGAATGTGGAATTCAATGCAAGACAGCACCGTTGGTCTTTTGTTGTTAACATCTTAACGGCAACTCAAATGTTCAAGATAAGTTCGGATTCTAAGTCCTAAGTTCGTACCAACATTGGCAAGTGGAATTTTGAACACCATTCCAATGCGAATTTTATTCGATATTCTAAAATACGTTACAAATTCATTCAAGGATTCCTACAAGTTTGGAACGGTTATGTTACACGATGGACACAAAGGAAAAGTTCGAATATTCAATTCGAATTAATTCAATATGGCGAGCTATATAAAGTACGACATTCGCAAGCACTCAATTCAAAAATAATTCAAGATTTGTTACAAACAATAATAGAATTACTCCATATCTATTCAAACTCAAATGTTTACATTGATATCAATTCCAAACTACAAGATTTGTTGTTACAAATTCGTGATGTTTCATCTCAAACTTACAAGTCCTAAACTATTACCGACATTGGCAATTTGAATTTCGAATTTCATTCATTTAAACTTTATGTCATGAAGGTTACAAGAAAAGGAGGAATTGTTACAAGTATGTCCAGTTTGCAAAGTTCTACAAGCAATCCTAATTCTACAAGTTTCTAAATTTCCCTAAACTAATGCCACGATCTCCGGTTGTTTCGAACATTTCGTCATCCTCCGAAGCTTTTCTTCATGAATAGTCATTCCTCTTCATCTCCATGCCGTACCATCCGCTCCACCACTCACCGTCACATGAAACAAGAGAAAAGAAATCAAGTGAGAAGCATAGACATAATTGAAACATAATCGAATTACAAAAAGCAAAACGCGAGAAATTATCAGAAGATTGTTTCTGTTTGTCAAAATATCATCATTAGGCGCTATGGAATCGTGTTTTAACGTTAGGCCCGTAATCTTGTAAAAGATTAATCATCGGCAAAAGTACTTGTTTGCAAAACACGAGACCAATCGGTTCACAAATAAGCGATAAGTGCAACGCTTTTATGAGGCAACAAGCATTCCGCAGCATACAATAGCGACAAATCGGCCCGGCAGCAAACAATAGGAAGACAGGAGCAAATGGGAAGAAGAAAAGAAGCATACATAAGCACATAACAAGCAGCAAGTATAGCCACATGACAAGGTAGCAAGCACAAGCAACCAGCAAGTATGTGTATCGATTTATCATAATCAAAAAGTAGACAATTGAGAAAGTAAGAGGGAAAAGAAGCAACAAACAGCCAGCAGTATGTAATGATCAAGGCTTGAGAAAGTAAAAAGAGAAATCATCACAACATTGAGCCCAACATTTAAATACCAAAAAGTTAACAAGTACAAGATATTACAACAGGCTGCAGAGGCAAAAGAAGATAAGCCACAAAAAGATCAGAATTCAGAGCAGAACAGAAGGATTCATCATGACATAAAAAACTGGGACAAGGGGACATGCTAAGATCGAGGCAACATCTGTTCAGAGATAGAAAAACCACCAGAAATATAAAAGAGATTTTGTTTTTACAAGAGGAGGGGAGTTCACATTCAACCATCATCAGAGAAAGAAAAAGAAAACAAGTGTAATATTCTGTTCTACAAACCGAAACCCACAAGAGTAGCATCCATGTTCTTATCATCCAAACCGACATAGGCAGAGAGAAAGAGAGAAAACTAACACAGTTCAGAACATAACGACAACCAAAAGCAACACAGCCCAGAAAACACGTTCAAACGAAAACACAGACAAAGCAAAATCATGGCATAGACTCATCATCTTCCTAACCTAACCACCTTCAGATATAACATTTTTCTCAGAAATCCAGTTCTGCATTTAGAGAAAGAAGAAGAAGAGAAGTAATCAGAACGATCTCACCCGAGCAGTTTGAAGCCAGATTTTGCCTTTGACGCGTCTCCAAGGTTGTCAACCGGAATCGCGTGAAGGGTAGGGTTTCAGAATCCCTTTCCTTTTCCGTTTTCATCCCCAAATCAATAATCTGTAAACAGAACAAACCGAAATCAAATATCGAAAATCAAAAGCAACATCAAAAAATCGGAACATGCAGCGAGAGTGAGAGAGAGATGACGATCGGGTGGGAGTGAGAGAGAGCGATATCGCCGTCGCGACGGAGAGGAAGAGAGGAAACAGAGCGCCGGTGAGCGAGTGAGAGAGTGAAAGCGGCCACGATGAGGGTTGGTGCGAGAGAGAGATGAGAGGGTGAGGGTTTGAAGATACGGCGAGAGAGAGATGAGAGAGTAACGATACGCGTACGGGCAAGAGAGAAAGAATTTGTATTTTCCATTTTTTATTTTCTTTTTTTCTCTTTTAAGTAAAAGAAAATATAATAAATAATAATAATATATAAACAAATTATTTTTATTTTATTATTTTCTTTATTTCTTAATTTCTTTCTTTATCAAATCTGGTGGTGACAAGTGTCACCACCTTATTTTTTTACAAAAATCTATTTACTATTATTTTTTATGTTTATTTCACTCTTAAACAATTTGTAGCAAAAAGAATGTTAGCACTATCCTAGTATATGTACATATGGTGTGATTTTGTTTTTGTTTGGGAACAATCGATTGGCCTTGAGGTGGAAGTATTGCACTCGGTTCGCCAAAGACGGAGGTATTTTCGACCAACCAAAGTTCAGATGGTTTTCTTTCCACACTCCGCCCAGAATCAAGACGATCAGGCTATTTCTAAATTTTTTCCTATTTCAATTAATTTATTTTATCGTAAATAATATTCTGGTTGCGATGTAATAAATAATTGTTAGATCTGATAGTTTTTGTTTGATGACTTATCGATTAAACTATTAGCCGATTTTTCATCAAACAGAAAAGATCGTCTCTACTAATTATTTAAATTTCCGATTGTATTGTATGGTATTTTGTCTGTTTATTTACTTATTCAGCAATTATTCACCATTGTACACTGTGCACACAACGGAAATTAAAATCAATTCGATTTCATCTTGATTGGCTCATACGCCGATTTCTTAAAGGGTCTCATGGTTGGGGATGGGCATGGCCATCCTCACGAGATTGGTTAAAGCCCTTGTTGCTTTAATCAATCATAACCCGAAAATAATATTGGTCTATATACCAATTTTCCATGCCCTGTGGTCTCATGGTCAGATAGAGCACCTATCCTCACGAGGTTAATTAAGTCCATATACTGATTAATCATAACCCGCTTCCATTTTCTCTCAAGACGCGCATCGAATGCTTTCATAATTTCAAGTTCTAAACCTCGATCCAACGTCGAGTTGCTTTTCAAAATCAATTTTCCTACAAAAAAAAAAAAACATAGTGGTATGGTATTTAATTAAATTGTTAGAGGTTCGCCCGACGATTTAATTAAAATGTAAAGTATTTGGGCCATTAGAGGTAAACCCAATGACTTAAAGACTTTATTCCATAACACTTAATAAAAGTGAACTTTGTTTCACCTCACTCTTTTCATAATAAAGATTTTGATGAGAGATGATCGGTTGACCTCAATCACCAATCTCGAGTATCGAATCGTTAGAGGATATCCCAACATTTTGGTACTTGTCATCTACAATTAAAATCAATTCAACCCATTCAAAAGTTCTTTATCGCTCATACGCGATCATCAAACTCTTTTCGATAAAGAGTGTGCAATAGTCGTTTCAAATACGAACGAGGACTTAAGCTTTTCAAACAAACAAAACAAGTCCTAGTTCAAAGCATTTGAAACGTCTAAACGCACGATTTTTCTTATAAAATCAAAACAACTAATTAAAACCTTTTTAAGAGGAACTACAGAGTTTTGACTTTCCCATTGCACAAGGGAATATGTAGGCACGCGGTTCTCAAACCGTGCAAACTCAAAATAATAAGAAACAATTTCTTTTCCTTTTAGCATCCATAACTTAGTAAACACACACAAACGCTGTAGAATTAAATGGGTCCCATCGAGTACGATGGATGTGGGTGCTAATACCTTCCCTTACATAACCGACTCGATCCCACTTTTGGTCACGAAGACCGCCTTATCCGCATGTTTGGGGTTTTATCTATATTTCCGCTCTTTTCGTAACTAATAAAATTAGGTGGCGATTTCAATCGGTTTTCGAGAATTTAAAGGATTTTGAAAATCGAGTTGCTTCAGCTTGGCGACTTCATTGGGACTATTTTTAAAATCTTTTGACTAAGCGAGTCAACCCTAGTTTAGTTCTTCGCATGTTTGTGTGTTTGTTTTTCTTTATGCTTATCTATTGTTTATTTGCTTATTTTCCTCTATACTTTGTATATTGATATATTGTTGTGATGGGAATTCAGGCATTGTTACATAGATAAGCCCACTACCCAGTGCTTCTAGGTCACCTTTAGGAATAGGGGTTGCGTAGCCTAGGTCCACTTGACTCCATTGTCTTGTTGGCCCGGCCAAGACCCGGCTTAGAGTTGGTTGTTTTAAGGAGGTTGTTGGCCCGCGTTAGCACAGGACATCAATCTTTGGACAAATGACCTATAACTCTAAGTTTGTTCATGTTGTCCTAACCGAGACTAAAACGCTCAAATGTTGGATTTCGAGCATCCCGATAAGAATCGCTTAGTATGCTTTACAAATACTATCGCCATGTAGGCCTCGACGATGATAGTGTTTGTAAAAGGGGATCTGAGACTCCAAGAAACACTTAGCCAAAAAAACATAAGATTAGCCTTACCCGGGGAATTGTTGGGTAGACGTCGAAACCATGACCGGCCGATCCTTTGAACCAGTTCTATTTAATTTGCAACATGCATTGCATACATTTGCACAAAACCATTTAGCATATAACTTTTATTTTCAGGGAACCTTATAGATTTTGTTGGTGCAAGGAGTGTAAAGGAAGAATGAATCCAACTGGAAGATCGCTCCGTGTCTCAAATTCAAAGAGCTGAAGTTGGGGAGGCTGATAACTCAAAGTGAAAGAATTCCGCCTGTTAGTAGAGCTTATTTTGGGAAAAGGTTTGGGAACATCCTAGATCTTTTGACTACCAATGTGGACATGGAAGCTTTGATTGCTTTGACAAAATACTATGATCCTCCTCTTCGATGCTTCACATTCCAAGACTTTCAGCTTGTTCCTACAATTGAGGAGTTCGAGAGAATTCTTAATTGGCCTTTGAAGGACGACACTTTTCCTCAACATAGGGCAAGACTTGATAAGGCTAAGGTAGTGCTGCCTTGTTTCTTCCTGTAAGGGAGGTGGCACCTGGATTACTGCAAAGGTATTCTTAGGCAAAACTTGGAGGATAAGTTGTTAAGTTTGAGTGTTCAAGACGATTGGCCGACTTTCAGCTCTATTCTGGCTTTGCTCATCTTTGGGGTGGTTTTGTTTCCAACTAATGAAATTGGTTACTTGAGCTCATCTGCTATTAGCATATTCATGTCAAAGAACCCTGTTCCTGCACTGTTGGCTGATGTTCTTTACCATCTCCATGAGAGAAATCTGAAGAAGCGAGGGGTGGTTCTATGTTGTTCTCCACTGCTGTATTTATGGTTGACATCTCATATCCCTCAGAGTGGACCGTGGGAGAGGATCCTGAGAAACTTGTCTTGGCCTCAAAAATTGGCTTCACTGACAGCCGATGGTGTGTTGTGGCATTCTCCGTGTTGGATTCTGATGTTATCACCCACTGTGGTGGATATTCTAATGTTCCTTTGATTGGGTCTATGGGTTGCATCAATTATAACCCAAGACTTGCAACAAGACAATTGGGGTATCCGATGGAAAACGAACCAAGGCCTGAGCACTTGGAAAGCTTCATTGTACACGAGCTTGGTAAAAAGGACCGCAACGAAGTATTGAAGATCCGAAGAGCTTGGGGTCAAATCCATAGGGAAAGCCGAGAGCTAATCAAGAGGGCGGAATCGATGGAAGATCTTATCGCCAGTGGGTGATAGAGAGAGTTCAAGAAGTCAAGCTGCCTTACTTGGTGGAGGTGCCTTTTGATCATCCCGAACCTGCAATCACTCATGTGCCGATAGAGGAGAGTATGAGGCTTCAGGAAATTATCAAGAAGATGGAAGAGGAAAGATGGAGCCGCAAAGCTCTAACTCTCGATTTTTCTCGTGAGCTGAAAATTTGGAAGCCAACCTCAAGGAGGTAAAAGAAGAATTAGCGGAAGAAGAAGACAGAATGAAGAGGATGAAGAGCTCTCGATGAGATGTTCTCAAGACCCGAGGAGTGCCGGGGCAAGGGACCGTCGACAATAAGGTCAGAAAGACCAAAGGGGCCAAGCTTATCTAGATGAAGAAAAGGCCTGAAGAAAAGAGAGCATTGAAAGCACGCCTCAAGCAAAGATTTCAAAATTAGAAGCTTCTCTAGCACGCACCAATAAAATGCTAAGAAATGAGATAACCGCAAAAGAAGAAGTCTGCATCGCCCGAGAATTGGAAGCAATTGAACTAGCTGAAAAAGTTCAAGAGCTGAACATTACAAGGGATGAAAGAGATAGCAATAGGGATGCTTATGAAGGCCTTAGAGAACAATGTCAAGGTTGGATCGATGAGATCCATAAGCTGAATCGTCTGTTGGATGAAAAGGACGAACTAGTGTCCTTTCTAGAAGAACAGAATGGGCATTTCTATTGGAAGTACAGTGAAATGGTTGACATGTGTAACCGTTTGATTGTCGACGCACCTTGAGGCTCAGTCGGCCCTAGAAGACCTCAAGGCAACCCGATACCTGCGTGAGTGACTTCTCTTCCTCCACAAGAGGTGGTGAATGTGTTCAAAGCGGAAACTAGAGATTTGAAGCCTCGCCGTGACAAAGATTTCTAGTTTTTAGCCACTTATCTTATTTGAATATTTGAATCTAATTATTAATGTAATGATTTAAATTCCAGTACGAATCTTATTGCTCTTTTTGAGCTTGAACAGCCTTGTAGTCACAACTAACATTTTGGTTTTCTATGAGATTTCGTTGAATTGCAGCTTAATCGCCTTTTTCTAATGTTTATTGTTAACTAACGAATCTTCAAAGAGTCCCTGAAAATAAATGTACAAAAAACATACATAATCATGCATATTTAAAAGCAAACACCAAGCTCATTGCACTTTTCTCTCCTCAGATTCAAGCTGACTACTAGAAGTCCGTACGAAACCAGAGTCAACGTAAGAAAAGCAATGGATCAATATGCCACGAAACAAGCAGCTATGCAAGATGATATTGATACACTGAAAGCAAAGATGGATCAGTTGGTGGAAATGCTTGCAGCTCAGCATGTAAGAGAAGAGGAGAGGGCTACCACTGCCGCCGCCGCCGCTGCCGCCGTTGCCGCCGCTATAGCTACAGCTAACAACGCAGCTAACAACGCATCTAACGACGCATCTGCCGTCATTCCTCCCGTCATCACCGACAACGTGAGAACTCTCCGAGGCGATACTCCGTTCCCAAGAGTGCATGCATCTAATATTCCATTCTATGGAATGCCATTTGATTCCTTCAATGGAGCAGAGAATCAAGGAAACGCTGCTGCCTCTCATGGCGCTAACCGAGCCATGGGAAATGACGAGCAAAGGCAAGAAGAGGAGGAACAAGAGCATCTGTGGTCTACAGCTCCTCACGGTGAAGAAGAGCAACAAGATGACTATATGAGGCAGTTTTACCAGAACGTGGAGACTCCAGGAAATCCAAATCCTTTCCAGGATGTGACCGCTCAGAAAATGTGTAAAGAATTGGCCGAACAAATGAAGGAGCTAAGAGGGAAGAACGTTGTCATGAAAAGTCGCATACATGTGTCTTGTGCCCGATGTTGTCATTCCGCCAAAGTTTAAGGTGCCCGATTTCGAGAAATATAGAGGGGTGAGCTGTCCAGATACTCATCTAAGAATGTATTGTCGCAAAATGGCAAAGACATGTCAAGAACAAAGAAGTCGATGATACATCGCTGTGATGCCTGGGGCTTTAGACCGGTATATGCAACTCAAAAGACAAACATTCGCTGGGATGATTTATCCGTGCCTTCTTCAAGCAATACCATTTCAATACGACTTTGGCTCCCAACCGAGTACAACCCGTAATATGTCACGAAAGAAAGGGAATCGCTTAAGGAATACGCCAGAGATGAGAGAGGTGGTTTGTGCAACCGGCTAATAAAAGAGAGTCAATGATTTGTTTATGGGAACATTGCCTGCATAATACTATGAAAGGTTGATCGAAGCACTTTCTCCGACTTCTAACCGTAATGGTGGGTGAAAGAATTGAAGAAGGATTGAAGACCGGAAAAATTTCCGGAGGAAATGTAGGACAGTCCACAGTAAAGAAGATGTTCAATGGTTTCAAGAGGAAGGAGGCTGAAACCAATGCCGTATATGGAGCCAGAGGAAGGGGAAGGGGTAGATCACCAGCTAGATCTGCTCATGTCCAGGTCCCCTATATGCCATATCCCTATGTGGCTGCCATGCAATATCCGAGTATGCCGTATCAACAGCCAATGCAAATGCCAATGCAGTATTCAACTCAGGTTCCGCCAAATCAAGTTCAACAACAACAACAACAACAACAACAACCAATCAGAGGTCAGAACAAGGGTTTAATCCAACAAAGGAGTCCGCACTACCACAAATATACCAAAGAAGAAATTCAGCCTATTCCTATGACATACTCGAGTCTTCTGCCGTATTTAGTCCAAGATGGAAGGGTGATACCAAGAGAATTGAAGCCGGTTCCAGGGCCTCCTAAGCCTTGGTTTAACGAGAATGCCAGGTGTGCTTTCCATGCCAACTCTCCAGGGCACACTACAGAGGATTGCTTCGCGTTCAAATGCAAAGTCCAAGAATTAATTGACCGGAAGTTGTTGACTTTCGCTGATGTTCCTAACATAGCTAACAACCCATTGCCAAGGCATGGGACATCATCAGTGAATGCTTTAATAGAAGAAGGAGGTCTAATTATGGAAGTAGGGCAATTGAAAATGTCCTTAAAAAGGGTGTCTGAAGAATTGAGGAACGCTGGTTTGTTGGAAGAAAGTCATGATGACTGTTTGATTTGCCAGGATGATCCCGAACATTGTGTAAAATTCAAAAATTACCTGCAAGGGTTGATGTATCAACATTTGGTCCAGTTTAGCCGAGCTCCCGCAGAAATGGAAGTAGATGTAGTGGTCCCACTCATCAATAATAGGAGGCTTCATATATCTCCTATCCAAGAAGAAGAGCCGGTTACGGCAGTGGAGCCAATGACGGTTTATCCTCCTGTCCGGATCCCCTATGAAAATACAAGAGCTGTGCCTTGGAGTTATGAGCGTGAAGTTGTTGTAGGTGGCAAGCCAATAGTGTTGGAAGAAACTACTGTTGAAAACATCACCGGTCCAAGTGGTATGACCCGTAGCGGTCGAGTTTATCATCAAGATCTAATGAAGAATAGAGGTGCAGAAAAAGTGTCAGATATTCCTCCAAAGAAGATCGGAGCTACCGATTTGGGTGCGTAAGAGTTGAAGGACATCTTTAAGTCAAATGATGAGACCTTAAAATAATCAAAAGGAGTGACTACAAGGTAGTGGATCAACTCAATGACTCAAATGAAAATCTCAATCTTATCTCTATTAAGAAGTTCTGAAGCCCATAAGGTGGCCCTGTTGAAATTTCTTGATAGCTCGTACGTAGCGGAAGATATCACCATCAATCAGTTGGATGCTGCAGTTTCAAACTTAAATGATGGTAGTTGCTTATCATTCACCCGCCGATCTCCTCGTAATGAAGGCCATAACATGGCTCTCCATATTTCTGTCACATGTGGTGGGACAACTCTTGCCAGAGTTCTAGTTGATACAGGCTCAGCCCTAAACGTAATTCCAAAGATAACATTGGCTCGGCCATGTGTAGGGGCGCTTATGAAACCCAGCTCACTAATTGTGAAGGCGTTCGACGGATCGCGTAGGATGGCGTTGGGGGAGATCGATCTTCCAGTACTAATTGGACCCCAACTCTTCAATATCACCTTTCAAGTAATGGACATCTTCCCAGCTTATAGCTGTTTGTTGGGACGACCCTGGATCCATAGTGCAAAGGCGGTCACCTCAACTTTACACCAGAAACTGAAGTTTTTGCTAAACAATCAGATTGTGGAAGTTAGTGGTGAGGAGGACTATCTAGTCAGTCATGTGTCTGAATTCAAATATGTGGACGTCGGAGATGAAGTGCACGAAACCCTCTTTCAAGCCCTAGAAATTGTCGGAAATGTACAAAAGGAAGTGAAGACTGTCGAAAGGCCCAGAGGAAATATAACCCGTTGGCAAGATGTTAAGGCTCTTATCGAGGCCGGAAACCCTGAAGGTTGGGGAACCGTGATAAGTGTAGAAGAAAAGAAGGACAAGTGCGGGCTTGGTTATCAACTATCCTCCAGGACCAGTGGAAGTTCAGAAATGGGAAAAGGAGAGATTCCTCATCTAAAGGACACTTTTGTGGCAAAGGGCTTCCGCTCCGAGAAGGCTATCAATGCCCTAGAAGATGATGAGCGCACAGTGGAGATTGCTCAGATGGTGTTTTGTACCCCTCCCGGTGCGGTCCTCAAGAACTGGATTGTCAAGGACGTTACCCCTGTCATTTCGTTTTCAAAGTAATTTCTTGTTTTAAAAAAAAACTGAAAATCCTGTGCTATGCCTAAAGCACAAAGGATTGTTTTGTAGGGCTCTGTATATGAATGATTTTTTTTGTCTGCAATGAAAAGCTCATTTTGTTATTCGCTTTGAGATCCCTTTTATTGTCTTTACTTTATCTTTCCAATGCATAAATAAAAGTAACAACACTTTCATTGTTTTTCTGCTAAATAAACATGCATATCTAAAAATAAAATCAATCGTTTACGCAGATTACCTAAAATTGAGCCTACTGAACGTAGCCATGCTATAGCTCTCTCTGACTTCGATTTCCCGATCAACCAAGCCGATGAGGATGGTGAAGAAGACTATGAACTCCCTGAAGAGTTAGCACGTCTAGTTGAGCACGAGGACAAGATGATCCAACCTCATCAGGAACCAGTGGATGTGATCAATCTGGGTACTGAAGAGGATCAGAAAGAAGTCAAGGTTGGAGCCGCCTTGGGGCAAGAAATAAAAGATGAGTTGGTCAACTTATTGCGAGAATTTGCGGATGTGTTTGCCTGGTCATATCAAGATATGCCTGGACTTGATACGGATATCGTGGTGCACAAGTTGCCATTAAAACCCGAATGCTCACCTGTAAAGCAGAGACCAAGGAGGACGCATCCTGAGATGGCGAAGAAGATCAGAGATGAAGTTAAGAAGCAGTTTGATGCTGGTTTCCTTGCCGTGTCAGTATATCCAGATTGGATTGCTAACATCGTACCTGTCCCCAAGAAGGATGGAAAAGTTCGAATGTGTGTAGACTATAGGGACTTAAATCGGGCCAGCCCGAAGGACGATTTCCCGTTGCCCCACATTGATGTTTTAGTCGACAGTACAGCACAGTCTTCAGTTTTCTCCTTCATGGACGGTTTTTCCGGATACAATCAGATTAAGATGGACCCGGCGGATATGATGAAAACAACGTTCACTACCCCATGGGGCACCTTCTGTTACAAGGTCATGCCTTTTGGATTGAAGAATGCGGGGGCGACTTATCAAAGAGCTATGGTAGCTCTTTTCCATGACATGATGCATAAGGAAATTGAAGTATATGTGGATGATATGATCGCCAAATCTCAGACTGAAGAAGAGCACGTTGTCCATCTCAGGAAACTGTTCGAAAGATTGAGAAAGTACAAGCTTCGACTAAATCCTAACAAGTGTACTTTCGGAGTCCGGTCCGGGAAGTTACTTGGATTCATAGTAAGTCAGCGAGGTATCGAGGTGGACCCCGACAAAGTGAAAGCTATTCAAGAGATGCCAGCGCCGAGAACGGAGAAAGAAATTCGTGGTTTCTTGGGACGCATAAACTACATTTCCAGGTTCATATCGCATTTGACAGCTACCTGTGAACCTTTGTTCAAGCTGTTGAAAAAAGATCAAGCCATCATATGGAATGATAATTGTCAGCGGGCATTTGATAAAATCAAGGAATACTTACAAGAGCCACCTATCTTGATACCACCTGTGCCCGGGAGGCCTCTTATAATGTACCTCACCGTACTCGAAGGTTCGATGGGTTGTGTTCTGGGGCAACACGATGACACGGGAAGGAAAGAGCACGCAATCTATTATCTGAGTAAGAAGTTTACAGAATGATGTGAAAGTCGGTACTCTATGCTAGAAAAAACTTGTTGCGCTTTGGCATGGGCTACTCGTCGTTTGAGACAATACATGGTGTGTCACACTACGATGCTAATATCCAAAATGGATCCTATCAAATACATCTTCGAAAAGCCAGCTTTGATTGGAAGGATTGCACGTTGGCAGATGTTACTGTCTGAATATGACATTCAATATGTAACTCAGAAGGCTATCAAGGGAAGTGTGGTATCGGAATATCTCGCCCACCAGCCTATGGAGGACTATCAACCGATGAGGTTTGACTTCCCGGACGAAGATGTCATGTTCATTAGAGAGTGCAATATTCCTGGACCAGAGGAAGGACCCGAGCCAGGATCCCGGTGGACACTTGTGTTTGATGGAGCATCCAATGCAGTGGGGCACGGAATAGGGGCAATTATAACCTCTCCAACAGGTTTTCATATTCCATTCACTGCCAGAATCTGTTTCGATTGTACCAACAATATGGCAGAGTATGAAGCTTGTATCTTCGGGATTGAAGCAGCCATTGATCTAAGGATCAAAATCCTTGAAGTTTATGGAGATTCGGCACTCGTCGTTTGTCAAGTCAAGGGAGAATGGGAGACTCGTAATGAAAAGTTGATTCCATACAGAGATCATGTTTTGAAGCTGATACCGTACTTCGATGAGATTACTTTCCATCACATTCCTAGAGAGGAAAATCAGTTAGCTGACGCTTTAGCCACTTTATCTTCAATGTTCAAGGTCAAGTGGGCTAATGAGGCACCTTCCATCATTATTGAGCGTCTAGACGAACCTGGCTACTGTATGTTGATTGAGGAAGAAACTGACGGCAAACCGTGGTTTTATGACATCAAGCAGTACATGGAAAAGGGCGAGTACCCAGAAGGGGCATCTATTACTGATAAGAAGACTTTGAGGAAGTTGTCTGCCAACTTTTTCTTGAGTAGTGGGGTGCTGTACAAGCGAAATTTCGATTTGGTCTTGCTCAGATGCGTGGATAGACACGAAGCAGATCAACTCATTATTGAAATTCATGAAGGTTCTTTTGGTGTTCACGCGAATGGGCATGCAATGGCGAAAAAGATCCTCAGGGCTGGTTATTACTGGATGACTATGGAAACAGACTGTGTTGTCTATGCAATGAGATGTCACAAGTGTCAGATTCACGCTGATAAGATGCATGTGTCACCCTCGCCTCTGAATGTTTTGACTTCTCCATGGCCTTTCTCTATGTGGGGAATTGATATGATCGGAATGATCGAACCGAAAGCTTCTAACGGACATCGATTCATACTAGTCGCCATAGACTACTTCACTAAGTGGGTTGAGGCTGCCTCGTACGCGAAGGTGACACAACAGGTGGTTACCCGGTTTATCAAGAACAATATAATTTGCCGCTACGGTACTCCAAGCAAGATTATCACCGATAATGGGACAAATCTGAATAACAAGATGATGAAGGAGCTCTGTGACACGTTCAAGATTGATCATCACAACTCATCTCCCTACAGACCGAAGATGAATGGTGCTGTTGAAGCAGCTAACAAAAATATCAAGAAGATCTTGCAGAAAATGGTGAAGACGTATAAGGATTGGCACGAGATGTTGCCTTTCGCTTTACATGGGTACAGAACGTCTATTCGCACTTCGACAGGAGCAACACCTTACTCTCTTGTTTATGGCATGGAAGCAGTACTTCCTATAGAGGTTGAGATTCCTTCTCTCAGAGTTCTGATGGAGACAGAGTTGGAAGAAGCGGAATGGGTTCAAAATAGGTATGACCAGCTCAATCTGATTGAAGAAAAGAGGCTGACGGCCATATGTCATGGTCAATTATACCAGAAAAGAATCAAGAGGGCTTTCGACAAGAAAATTCGACCCCGCATGTTCAGAGTGGGCGAGTTGGTACTAAAAAGGATAATATCTCAGCATAGAGATCCTCGTGGAAAGTGGGCACCAAATTATGAAGGGCCATACGTGGTGAAGAAAGTTTTCTCGGGAGGAGCTCTTGTTCTCACCAACATGGATGGAGAAGACTTGGCACACGCTATCAACTCAGACGCGGTCAAGAAGTATTATGTCTAAAAAAAAAGGAAAGAAGAGAAAGAAAAATTAAGCCCGGTAAGTTGAAAACCCGAAAGGGCGGCTTAAGCAAAAAAGGGTAAAAATCCCGGTGAACCAAGATCTCCAAAAGATGGTTCACGCAAAAATTAGGGAATGTACAAAGACATAATGCTACGACGGATGTCTCTGGACCACTACAAAAGCTCAGATGGAAAGGATTAGTTCAATCACTATCTTCAAAAGCGAGGTGATGAAGAATAGCAGTCAGGAAGAGGGATAGCATGTTTAGGTTCAATAACGTTCAATTTCAATTTCGTTGTTGTTTTAAGAAACGTGTATAGATTAACTTTTCCTGTGTGTTCCTCATAAAGGAATGTGCATCTTTATGTACATCATCCCTGCGTATGAGTTATTTTTCTCATATTTTAATAAAAAAAAAAATTGTTCAGTTGAACTTCATTTTTTTGTCCTACTTTTTCATTTTTTCTGCGTGATTAACTTAATGTCGCTGCTGTTCTAGATAAATTTAAAATCATTCATAGGATAGAATCATGAAATTTTGAAACTTAAAATTGTTTTGATTCACGGAATGTCAGGGGTGACTGGCTTTCTAAGCATTACGCCTTTCCTCCGATTTGTATCTCTCGTATCCACGTTGTATCCCCTGTGAGAAGCTCATTGCAAAGACATTGGTGACTTGAATTATTGACCATCGCTCTCCATTGATCCCCAGTGGCGTCAGGCATTCAGTTTGATAACCAATACATCAACCAGTATATTCATGCATAATTCATTCATTCATTCATCCCTTCATGTCATATCACGACATATTCATGCCCGAGCCTTTGCCCGAATATGGAATCTGTTCAAAAATATTGGATGTGGAAGCCAAAGATTTCATGACAATCCAACTTTGCTCCCCAGTGACAGGAGAACATTTGGGTGAAAGACGTTGACAATATTGTCATCTCCCCAGTGAGGTCTCTCTCCCCAGAGAATCGATGGATCATCCCAAGTGAACTCTTATGACAACAAGATCGTTCATTTGGACTCCTGTTGATGTCTTCCTTCCCCAACCGTGAAATCATGCATCATTTGCATTGGAAAAATCATATCATGCATATCATACTCATGCATTAGCTTCGGCTATTTGTTTTGCAGGTTTTTCAACTGAAACTGTAAATATCCTCATAAGGATCAAATTTGAAGGATTAATTCTCGGACGACAAATTATCCTCTTTTCTACAAGCACAAGTGATATACTTGTTTGGACCTCCACAAATGATGGTTTCTCCAATCGAGACTTCTTCCCCAATGAAACAGTTGTATTCTTCAGTCGGACTCAGATGTCAGCAAATTTATTCAACCGGGAAGCCCCAGTGAATTTTCCACACGGTTTTCTTACTAAGTTTTCCCAATGGATCTTATTTCTCCCAAGTGAATCTCCTTCAGAAAGGATTACTACACCATTATTCTTGGTATTTTCAAAGATTCCTTTCAGACAAGAATCTTCTCAGCAAATACTATTGGCAGTGGCTTCCACAATATACTCCTCCTGTCTTCTAAAATTACAAGAAACTTCCGTGCTTATTTCCCAATAAGTTATCAACTACTCAACAATAAATATCCACTGGCGGATGTTTATTCAAATCTCAAGATACTTCTCCAACTCGTGACGCTGATCTACATATCCACTTGTCGCAACGCATTGTCCATACAAGAAATTGAAGCTCATTACCCTAGAAGTTTTCAAACAAAGCGCCGAATCGATTCTTCTATCAACGGTAAAGCTATCTCATACAAATTGAAGATCTTGTCAACTCGAAGTTGTTCAACATGTCCGCACATGTTCAAGAAGATCATCGCAGTAAACGTCGAAACAAGATTTACCGACTTCATAAACATCTATATCGCACTGCAGCCGGATATTATTATGTTTATCCCCGAGAATTGTGTTCCCGGTGCGCCATCAATTGCTCGCTTGTAACTCGGAAGTTACACGGTCAAAGACATTCAAGATGCCATGGCTCCTCGCACCTTCGCACTAACAATTCCGATGTTGTTCTAAGCCATCTATTCAGAGAACTCCTTGTTAAGTTCTCAATCCGGTCAATCAGAGAACTCTTTGTTAAGTTCTCAATCGTGTCGTTTTTCGATTTTGTTTAAGGTTTCTGTAGTCCTTAATTCGTAGAACTCTTTGTTAAGTTCTCACCATGTCAATTTTTCAACTTTTGTGTAAGGTTTCGTGTATTCCTTAGTTTTTAGAGAACTCCTTGTTAAGTTCTCATCATGTCAAATTTCTCAATATATTGTTTTTCTTTTCGCTTGAGAAGTTCGTTTCTCTTCTCATAATATTTTCATTAAAATTGTTGCCAAAGTCATTTCGGGTACACGGTTATCCCCAATGTTGTTAAAATCTCCTGGTACTTGTGTTAAAGCATTCCGTTAATGCTTAGCAAGTTTTCTCTTCAAGCGTTTTTCTTGGCTCCGTAACCAAGACATGTAATATGTTTTCTTTCGTGGCATTGGTTTCCCGCGTCGGGCAAATTTTCGGGATTCTCTAGTATTCAATCCTCTTCCACCTTGAACGTTCGAAAGCTGTCGCTTTTCTCGCTTATCAGGTTTAAGATGATTGAATAGGGGCAACTGTCGCACCCCAAAAATTACCCTCCTTACCATAAATTTTCTTGGAACATCCCGTCATGATTAATTCATCGTTTCAACCAGATTTAACTCAAATTTTGGTTCAGGTTACATTCGAATATTGCACGACGGAAAATTCGAGTTCATTCGAAACTTCGAGAAGTTGAAAGAATTTATATTGTGTTAATCTGGATTTACCAAATGCAAAAGGTGGTTCAAGAGATTTAAGGCAGATATTTGGCTCGATATTCAAAGTTTGGTGACTCGAGTGAATAATGCTAAATTTGTTGTGTTGAAATTCTTGGAGCTCTTAGTTTTTTGGAATACGTCATTATTACCGTTTCAAGTACCTCATTGGGATTTGTATCGAAATTCATTCAGGGTTCAAGTTGATTCAAGCGACTCGAAATGAATATTTTGTCGAGATTCATGGTGTTGAGTTTTTTTTGGAATTCATGATCTATGATTTCAATTATTCCGTTTTCGGGTTTCTTTCAAGTTCATTTAAAAGTATTTTGATCTACGAAAATATTTGAATTTTAGGCCATTTTTGGTACATCTAAGTCCTATATCAATTACAAGTTGCAAGGAATGTGACTGATGCAAGTCCACCCCAAAATCCAATTTACAAAGTTGAAAACTTCTCAAGCCCAAAAGGAAATTCGAAGATTTCGAGCCAAGATTTGTTGTTATACTTTAAGTCGACAAGACGGTTAAGTTTGGTTTCAAAGGAATGTGGAATTCAATGCAAGACTGCACCGTTGGTCTTTTGTTGTTAACATCTTAACGGCAACTCAAATGTTCAAGATAAGTTCGGATTCTAAGTCCTAAGTTCGTACCAACATTGGCAAGTGGAATTTTGAACACCATTCCAATGCGAATTTTATTCGTGTATTCTAAAATACGTTACAAATTCATTCAAGGATTCCTACAAGTTTGGAACGGTTATGTTACACGATGGACACAAAGGAAAAGTTCGAATATTCAATTCGAATTAATTCAATATGGCGAGCTATATAAAGTACGACATTCGCAAGCACTCAATTCAAAAATAATTCAAGATTTGTTACAAACAATAATAGAATTACTCCATATCTATTCAAACTCAAATGTTTACATTGATATCAATTCCAAACTACAAGATTTGTTGTTACAAATTCGTGATGTTTCATCTCAAACTTACAAGTCCTAAACTATTACCGACATTGGCAATTTGAATTTCGAATTTCATTCATTTAAACTTTATGTCATGAAGGATACAAGAAAAGGAGGAATTGTTACAAGTATGTCCAGTTTGCAAAGTTCTACAAGCAATCCTAATTCTACAAGTTTCTAAATTTCCCTAAACTAATGCCACGATCTCCGTTGTTTTGAACATTTCGTCATCCTCCAAGCTTTTCTTCATGAATAGTCATTCCTCTTCATCTCCATGCCACCATCCGCTCCACCAGTCACCGTCACATGAAACAAGAGAAAAGAAATCAAGGAGAAGCATAGACATAATTGAAACATAATCGAATTACAAAAGCAAAACGCGAAATTATCAAGATTGTTTCTGCTTGTCAAAATATCATCATTAGGCGTTATGGAATCGTGTTTTAACGTTAGGCCTCGTAATCTTGTAAAAGATTAATCATCGGCAAAAGTACTTGTTTGCAAAACACGAGACCAATCGGTTCACAAATAAGCGTATAGCGTGCAACGTTTATGAGGCAACAAGCATTCCGGCAGCATACAATAGCGACAAATTCGGCCCAGCAAACAATAGGAAGCGACAGAGCAATGGGAAGAAGAAAAGAAGCATACATACACATAATACAGCAAGCATAGCCACATGACAAGGTAGCAAGCACAAGCAACCAGCAAGTATGTGTATCGATTTATCATAATCAAAAGTAGACAATTGAGAAAGTAAGAGGGAAAAGAAGCAACAAATATGTAATGATCAAGGCAGCTGAGAAAGTAAAAGAGAAATCATCACAACATTGAGCCCAACATTTAAATACCAAAAGTTAACAAGTACAAGATATTACAACAGGCTGCAGAGGCAAAAGAAGATAAGCCACAAAAGATCGTAATTCAGAGCGTAATGTATGATTCATCATGACATAAAAACGGGACAAGGGACATGCTAAGATCGAGGCAACATCCGCTCGTAGATAGAAAACCACCGTAAATATAAAAGAGATTTTGTTTTTACAAGAGGAGGGGAGTTCACATTCAACCATCATCAGAGAAAGAAAAAGAAAACAAGTGTAATATTCTGTTCTACAAACCGAAACCCACAAGAGTAGCATCCATGTTCTTATCATCCAAACCGACATAGGCAGAGAGAAAGAGAGAAAACTAACACAGTTCAGAACATAACGACAACCAAAAGCAACACAGCCCAGAAAACACGTTCAAACGAAAACACAGACAAAGCAAAATCATGGCATAGACTCATCATCTTCCTAACCTAACCACCTTCAGATATAACATTTTTCTCAGAAATCCAGTTCTGCATTTAGAGAAAGAAGAAGAAGAGAAGTAATCAGAACGATCTCACCCGAGCAGTTTGAAGCCAGATTTTGCCTTTGACGCGTCTCCAAGGTTGTCAACCGGAATCGCGTGAAGGGTAGGGTTTCAGAATCCCTTTCCTTTTCCGTTTTCATCCCCAAATCAATAATCTGTAAACAGAACAAACCGAAATCAAATATCGAAAATCAAAAGCAACATCAAAAAATCGGAACATGCAGCGAGAGTGAGAGAGAGATGACGATCGGGTGGGAGTGAGAGAGAGCGATATCGCCGTCGCGACGGAGAGGAAGAGAGGAAACAGAGCGCCGGTGAGCGAGTGAGAGAGTGAAAGCGGCCACGATGAGGGTTGGTGCGAGAGAGAGATGAGAGGGTGAGGGTTTGAAGATACGGCGAGAGAGAGATGAGAGAGTAACGATACGCGTACGGGCAAGAGAGAAAGAATTTGTATTTTCCATTTTTTATTTTCTTTTTTTCTCTTTTAAGTAAAAGAAAATATAATAAATAATAATAATATATAAACAAATTATTTTTATTTTATTATTTTCTTTATTTCTTAATTTCTTTCTTTATCAAATCTGGTGGTGACAAGTGTCACCACCTTATTTTTTTACAAAAATCTATTTACTATTATTTTTTATGTTTATTTCACTCTTAAACAATTTGTAGCAAAAAGAATGTTAGCACTATCCTAGTATATGTACATATGGTGTGATTTTGTTTTTGTTTGGGAACAATCGATTGGCCTTGAGGTGGAAGTATTGCACTGTCGCCAAAGACGTGGAGGTATTTTCACCAACCAAAGTTCGATGGTTTTTCCACACGCCCGTAATCAAGACGATCAGGCTATTTCTAAATTTTTTCCTATTTCAATTAATTTATTTTATCGTAAATAATATTCTCGTTGCGATGTAATAAATAATTGTTAGATCTGATAGTTTTTGTTTGATGACTTATCGATTAAACTATTAGCCGATTTTTCATCAAATGTAAAAGATCGCCTCTACTAATTATTTAAATTTCCGATTGTATTGTATGGTATTTTGTCTGCTTATTTACTTATTCAGAATTATTCACCATTGTACATCGGCACACAACGGAAATTAAAATCAATTCGATTTCATCTTGATTGGCTCATACCGATTTCTTAAAGGGTCTCATGGTTGGGGATGGCATGGCTATCCTCACGAGATTGGTTAAAGCCCTTGTTGCTTTAATCAATCATAACCAAAATAATATTGGTCTATATACCAATTTTCCATGCCCTGTGGTCTCATGGTCAGATAGGAGCACCTATCCTCACGAGGTTAATTAAGTCCATATACTTGATTAATCATAACCCGCTTCCATTTTCTCTCAAGACGCCGCATCGTAATGCTTTCATAATTTCAAGTTCTAAACCTCGATCCAACGCCGAGTTGCTTTTCAAAATCAATTTTCCTACAAAAAAACAAAAACATAGTGGTATGGTATTTAATTAAATTGTTAGAGGTTCGCCCACGATTTAATTAAAATGTAAAGTATTTGGGCCATTAGAGGGTAACCCAATGACTTAAAGACTTTATTCCATAACACTTAATAAAAGTGAACTTTGTTTCACCTCACTCTTTTCATAATAAAGATTTTGGATGAGAGATGATCGGTTGACCTCAATCACCAATCTCGAGTATCGAATCGTTAGAGGATATCCCAACATTTTGGTACTTGTCATCTACAATTAAAATCAATTCAACCCATTCAAAGTTCTTTATCGCTCATACGCGATCATCAAACTCTTTTCGGATAAAGAGTGTGCAATAGTCGTTTCAAATACGAACGAGGACTTAAGCTTTTCAAACAAACAAAACAAGTCCTAGTTCAAAGCATTTGAAACGTCTAAACGCACGATTTTTCTTATAAAATCAAAACAACTAATTAAAACCTTTTTAAGAGGAACTACAGAGTTTTGACTTTCCCATTGCACAAGGGAATATGTAGGCACGCGGTTCTGAAACCGTGCCAAACTCAAAATAATAAGAAACAATTTCTTTTCCTTTTAGCATCCATAACTTAGTAAACACACACACAAACGCGTAGAATTAAATGGGTCCCATCGAGTACGATGGATGTAAGGGGTGCTAATACCTTCCCCTTACATAACCGACTCCCGATCCCACTTTTTGGTCACGAAGACCGCCTTATCCGCATGTTTGGGGTTTTATCTATATTTCCCCGTTCTTTTCAGAACGAATAAAATTAGGTGGCGATTTCACTGGTTTTCGAGAATTTAAAGGATTTTTGAAAATCGAGTTGCTTCACCATGTCTTACACAACGGAAATACCAAAATCAAAACTTAACACAACATCAAGGTTCTCAAAGAATTCAAATCTAGAATAATTAAACAATAATGATTCTCTTAACTAAGCTGCCCTCAAAGGTTACAATCTAATCGAGCATGACACCACACACGGACTAAAAGATAAGCTCCAGAGCCATCCTCACCGACTCCTCACCGCTAACTTCTCATAATTAAAGCATATTATAAGTCTTTCAATCAATAATATATCACAAGCATATTATTTCACCCACTTAACATAAATTCGATTCACACACACAACCATATTCATCATGCATAATCATAATAATCCAAGAAGAGTAACACCGAAGACATCCTAGCATGTTACCACTTCATACAAATATAATGCACTCAATGCATGCGTATCGACTGTGACCAAGTCACCCAACACCGATCCATCATCAACCGGATACGCACCATCGATTCGTCCATAACCACTCTGACACTAATCCATTAACCACCCATCCTCACCTGTATCTTATCGGCAATCCAAGTCAAATTCGCACAATGAGAATTAAATTCACCAAAACAATGCATATGCACGCACATCAATAGCATGCAACATTAATCGCCTATGTAATACATCAATTCAACATAATCGAAACAAACCATCCAACATGATATATCAACCAATCATGCATACAATCAACATCAGCATAAACATGCAAACCAATCAACCTGATATATCAAACCCATCGTGCATACAATCAATATCAGCATAAACATGCTATGCATCTACACATTATCAAGACACCCATCAACATGTGATCTCGCTACATCTCATTAAATATGTCTACCAAAAGTCACCTATCTCGGAAATTGGCTCATTTTCAAAATAACTTCAAGTTTTGGAAAATATTTTCATTTCATAAAATAGAGCATTAAATTTAGAAAATAACGTCCAAAACGGCGCTCAAAACGGACTTACGGTTTGAAAGTTATGAATTTTCAAAGTTTGACATTTTTCAAAAATTAAAGGTGGAACCCGGTTCCTACATATACAGGAACCGGTTCCTAAAAAGTTTCAAAACCTCGCTTCAGAAAAAAATGTATGGGAACCCGGTTCATACCCATACAGGAACCGGTTCTCACATGTATTTTTCAGATTTTTACCAATTTTTCAAAGGGCAACCCGGTTCCTACCCATACAGGAACCGGTTCCCACGTGTTAAAATGTCCTTTTCTGCACTTTTGACAGCATCCTTTCATTTTCGATCAAACCCATTTTTACCCATACGAACTCCAACATGGGAAACACTAAAATACATCATTTTGCATCATCTATCACATCAAACAACATATTTCCATCATCTATTTTCATCTACTGACACTCTAATCATATTCCATACACATTTTGACTCAATCAAACTCATTCTGACACCATCTGACACTATTAGGTATTCATCCACGGGAACCTAGAAATTCCTAAACATAGATTTCCTAACATGCTATGGTCTATAATATTAACATCAAAACCTATAATAAGCAATAACCAATCGAAATCACCCCTTACCTTGTGGGTTCTTCGATTTCTGACGCTCCTAGGTCTTTTTCCTTCTTTCCTTCTCTTCTCACTTCACGTATCTTGTTTTCTCCAAAATGATTCCTTTTTCCTCTTTTTCTTATTTAATTCCTTTTATTCCTTTTTAACATAATTAAAATAAATCAATTAATGTGAGTAGAGTCTTTTACTCCTCACACCCCACTTTACTCAACACACATCTAATAATTCCATAATTAATCTCGATAATTCAATATATTAAATAAATTATGTTCTCAATTAATTTAATAATTAAAACCATAATCACTTAATTACCGAATTATTTTCGGGGTGTCACAAATTCCGAGAAGGCGACCTCGTGCTTAAAAAGATTCTGTCTTTTCAACCAGATTCTAGGGGCAAATGGACTCCTAATTACGAAGGCCCATACATCGTCAAAAGAAGCTTTTCCCGGTGCTATGACTCTCACAACTATGGATCGGTGATGAACTCCCGCATCATGTGAATGCCGATGTCAAAAATACTTTGTCTAAAACAAAAGAACAGCTCGGTAAGTCGAAAACCCGAAAAGGGCGGCTTAGGCAAAATGAGCGTCTTGGATTGAAAACCTAAAAAGGCGATCCGTGCAAAATTAGAGACAATAAATGTAAAATATCCCGATAGATTGAAACCTAAAAGGCAATCTAGGCAAAAACAAGGATACACAAAATGACAAAGTAATCGAAATGTCCATACTTCATAATCAAGAATCTTCCATCAACGGATCTTCAATCAACTTTTCTCAAACGAAAACACAGCTTGGAATTCAAAGTTGTTAGGGATAATAGCGGTTATTTGCTTTCAATGTAGCCTTTTCCCAATAAATTATCATTTCCAACTTTTGTAAATAGCTCATGGAATCACGCATTTGGCTGATTACCATTCTATTCAATAAATTTGAGCCCTGTGCTTTTTGTTTGCAATTCCTACTTTATTCGGTTTTGCAAAATAACGCTTTTATTGTGAAAATCACTTTTTGAAACCAAAATGTTTTAAATGAATTTTTACTTCAAAAATTTTGATAACAAAAGCAAAAATTTTCCTTTGAACTATGAACACAGAAAGAACTTCAACAGTTTCTCCATGAGTGTTTCGATCTCCAAAGGATAAAACAACTGCTACAACAATTTTCTCCTCAGCAGAAATCATCAAAGGACGGTATTCTTATCCCAAAAAAATAATCCCTAGCCAAGTTGCCAATAAAATGCCTTTCTCCGAAAGCTTAAAGCATGCAACTCAAATTCTTCATCA